>CAIGQQ010033975.1:1323354-1333402 GCA_903798035.1 Danio albolineatus | reverse complement strand
CTGTTGTTCATTTTAATCATCCTGTCTACCAGTCTGTATCATAACAGTGATGCTTTGGAAGTTTATATGTTTGTTTGGATGTTATTATCTGCTATATACTGTATTGTTTGTTTATTGTTATCTTTTTCCCTTACTTCTTATGGTGGGTTTTGAAGTTGCATCATAAATGTTAATGTGTGGACGACGTGGCACTTAAACAATCTGAAGATAATAAATAATTATACTTATCTTGATATGTTGTGTTTCCTTGTGGCCAGTAGATGTCACTTTTTTCAAACTACAAAGGTTTGCCTAAATTCTTTGTGGCATATATTCAAGAAGGGGCTGGAAATCACAGATTCAGCATCATATATGGTTGTTGTAGATCCGTGATGTGAATCTCTTGTTCCAGCACAGTTTTATTAAACAGCAGTTTTATTAAACTATTAGAATATTCGCATATTTTATTCATAACCTACAGAAGATGGAAAAAATAGTTAATAGTTACAAAAAAAACCCTGCTGTGATTATGTTATAATAAAGACACAGCAATAGTGTCACATGCAGCAGATTGATTTTATGGCACCAAGTTAAACTTTTACAGCACTCACATACACTACCCGTCAAAAGTTTGGGGTCAGATGGATTTTTAAATGTTTTACAATAAGCTTATCTTGCTCACCAAGGCTGCATTTATTTAATCAAAATTACAGTAAAAAATGTAAAATTGTGAAATGTCAATACACTATAAAATAACTTAATAAAATATAATAACTTAACTTAATTTAATATATTATTGCCGTGATTTTAAAGATAGCTTCATTACTCCAGTCTTCAGAGTTACACGATGCTTTAGAAGTCACTCTAATATTAATTATTATTATTATTCATTCATTCATTCATTTTCTTTTCGGCTTAGTCCCTTTATTAATCCGGGGTCGCCACAGCGGATTGAACCGCCAACTTATCCAGCATTTGTTTTACGCAGCGGATGCCCTTCCAGCCACAACCCATCTCTGGGAAACATTATTATTATTATTATTATTGTTATTATTAATGGTAACATTAATAAAATCAATAATGACTGAAGTAATAACTTCATTTAAAACTGCTTACAATAAGAAAGCAATTTTAATAAACATTTAACAATTTTACAAATTCTTTATACCTAATAAATGCAAGTCGCTGGCATTGTTATTTTGAGGGTCGTGGGCTGAAAAGTTTGGGAACTCATAGAACTCTTTGGTGATAAAGAGATGAATACAATACAGGTGGGCTGTGATTAGGACCTCACGATATTGAAAATAATCTGACATTGCGATATTTTGTTTTAATATTTAATATTTTGTCTTTCGGATGAGACGTTAAACCGAGGTCCCGACTCTCTGTGGTCGTAAAAAATCCCAGGATGTTCTTCGAAAAAGAGTAGGGGTTTAACCCCGGCATCCTGACCAAATCTGCCCACTGGCCTCTGTCCATCATGGCCTCCTAACCATCCCCATGTCATAATTGGCCTCATTACTCTGTCTCCTCTCTACCAATCAGCTGGTATGTGGTGTGCGGTCTGTCGCAAAATGGCTGCCATCGCGTCATCCAGGTGGATGCTGCACACTGGTGGTGGATGAGGACCCCCTGCAGTTCGTGCGGTATCACTATTGCGGAAGCACACGGTGGGATATCGATGCTAAAATAATTTATTTTGCAGCCCTAGCTATGATGTTTAATAATGTTCACTTAGTAATAAGGGGTCCAGAATATACCAAGAAAATATTCTCCCCTTATATTCGCCACTTCACCACTAGCAGCTGCCTGAACCACAGATATAAGGCGAGATGAATCCACAGTGTGTTGTTTATGCAAATGATCACCCTAAACACCTGAACATTATAGCAGAATTCTGGACGTGTCAATCCATGCAGCTTTTCTCATTTTTTTCTATCGACCAATTCGGCTGACTTAATGTGAATTGTAGCCTCAGTTTTCTTTTCTCAGTTCCCAAGTAACAATGGTATAATCCAAAAAACTGCAATCCTACCACATTTCTGCTGTCATGATTTATCAATGATGTATAGCAAGGGAAAAAAATAACACCTGTTAATGGAAAGCCATCATTTTGCAATAGTTTTGTATCAAAATTTTTAAAACATCAGTTTTCTGTAAATCTGTAATGACATTAAGGCTACTGACAGTTTTGAACTGGCCTTCACAGAGTCCCGAACTGAAACCTATTGACCGTATTCCTCGAAAGTGCGCTCATTTTTTGCTTGTTTTAGAACTTCTGGTTTCGTAGCCTATGGGAGAAATGACCTGAAATAATAAACGGCAGAAAACTCTCAAACCTCTCGCTCTACAAACAAGTGTTTGCATGACTCTACAGACAAATTACAATCATATAAGAAGAAAATATCAGTTTGCAACATCAAGCAGCAGAACGCGCTGTTTTTAACGTCTAAAAATGAATGGAAGTGAATGAGACCAGAAATCTCGAGCCTAAAAGATTCAAATGGCTCCGTCTGCTCGTACACGGTGAATAAGGTGAATAGATGGGCTGTGCTACTAAAAAACAACTAAAGTTAAAGACCTAAAGAAGCCTGGTATGCTGTACTTCAGAACAGTCTCCTCAAGAGTGTGCCCTTGCTTAAAAAAACATTTGCTTGCTCCAGCAAGGTAATATTTAATATTGTCTCATCTTTATATTTGTGTAAATACCTGATATGCTTTAAAAATGCATCTTTACTAGTGGACAGATCATTTACAGTAGGCCATAGAATCATCTTGTGTTTGAATGGTGTGCGTTAGGACCCAGGGGATGATAGGCACTCTGGAGGACAGAGGAGTATGTGTCTGTTTGAAAGAGGAAGAAAAAAATCACAGAGACACAATATGTGACAGTCACAGCCCTTCACAGCACCGGACACAGTGTGGAAGAGCATCCCGACGGACACCGGCTTAAGTGGTGCGAATACTGATCAACACTGCTGGAAACTGGAAGAGCAGGTGGGATCATATCTTTTTTTACTTCACCTACGTTTTGTTAGATGGAAAGTGTAACCTGTATGAACTTTGCTTCTTGGAGTTGAGGCTTTTTACTTTTTGAGGGATCCTGATCCACACCTGTGATGCTGAGTGCTGAAACTCTGGCCTCAAAAGGGATTGCAGTGCACTTATTTTAGCAACATTTCCACTGTGTGAAAGCATGTCCAGATGTTCAAATCTCAACTCTGATTGGAGGATCATCAAAAAAAGCAAAGCAACTGAAAGGTGAGAGCAGCTCATGATGTGTTCTTTCACTGAATGTTGTGTGCTGGGAAACACATGAGGATAATTGAGAACAGCAGAGCACAAGATGACATGACAGCAGGTCATTCATTTTAATTTGGTGGAAAACAAAACAAAACGTGTTTTCAGATTTCTAGCAAAGTGGGATAAAGTGTGTGTTTGTGTGTGGGTCAGGGGGTGGATGGGTGTTTGTGGGAAGGCCGAGACAATCAGGTATGACTCATGTGACTCCCACTGACAAAACAACAACAGCACAAAAACAATAGCTATAGTAATGTCCTACAACTTCATTGATCTATGAAGGTCAACAAGCCATTTGTGCAACAAAAAAAATATACATCTGTTGGGTGAAAACAATCTCTCAGTAGCCAAGAAGGATGATGTTGTGCCCTCATTAGCATATAGAGAGACCTGGTGAGTGGGATGAACAAAAACATAGGGATGATTGTCCATGAGGAGTCAAGTTAAAAGAAAATGACACTATGGTTCTGGGAATGATCTAATACTAGGCATGGGCTGGTAAAAGATTTTGATGGTAAGATAACCCTGGGAAAAAAAATCGCGGTTTCACGCAATTGTGATAACTACTCTAAAATATATTCCTTTTTAAACACTTTTTCCCCTTTTGTACACAATATATATTTTATTTTATTAAAATTATTATTTTATATTATTAAAATTTGGAACAGTAAACATGTCAGGCTAAATAATTCAAATAAATCAATAACTTCTGCTGTCTTCAATAGTTTCAAAAATACAGATATCTTAACAATTTAAAAATGCCATTTTTTGATATATTGTCCTAAAAAAACAACAACAAAAGACAAAACAAAAACAATCTTACTAAAACCGTAGGAACGGTATAGCAGATCATTTTGTCGGTTTTAAATCCTTGACTTTTCCAGGCAGTAAACCTTAAAAAACGGTTACCGTCCCCGGCACCTTAAAGAAAAGCAACTAGTTCCTTTCTTGGGGAAACAATCTCCCATATGCATTCAGTAAAATGTTCTTTAAATTAAAATAAGGAAATTTCCTTTTCCATTGCACTCGAGTGTTTAGTGACAGCTGCTGTGTTCTGATAATAAATGCATATTTAGTTTGACATGAGGGGGATTTCTGTTTCTCTCTCTCTCTCTCTGAATGATGAGGGATGGAGGCGTTTAAATTTACATAACTAATCATTACAGGCATGTCACCAATCCTCTTAATGACCCCTTGCACACTGAATTATCGTAGAGTAATATTCTGTTATTCCCTAAGGACTGTGGTTGTCAATATGCAGCTTCATTTCTTGGCAAGGTGTTTCTTTGAAGCAACAGTTTGTTGTAAAATGAATCATTGGATTTACTAAATATTTTTAAGGTAAGTGGTTGCAAATAACTTATATGTGTTGAATTTAAGTGAAGTTTATTTATAAACTAATTTTGAGAGAATCACAAGCTGATGATTGACCACAGCCGGTCCCGCATTAGCTAATCATGATCCTCCAATCATATGATTCCTAAGTCACTATAAATAACCCCAGTCTTCATTCTACAACTATCTTCGTCTGGAAGAAGCCCCCCTTCCTCTCCTTTTCTTCCCTCTTTCACCTAGATTGGGTGGCACGGTGGCCCAGTGGTTAGCACTGTAGCCCCACTCCAAGAACACCGCCTGCTGTGGTCTTCGCCAGGCTGGTTGGCGTGTTCTGTGTGGAGTTTGCATGTTCTCCCTGTGTCCACGTGTGTTTCCCCTGGATTCCCCAGTTTCCTCCCACCGTCCAAAGATATGCGTCATATGTAAACCGCCTAAGCCTACTGGACAAATTAGTCTAGCTCCCAACATCAGTATTTTTCCTTTTCAAAGTAGTTCACCTTAGCCACTTCAGCAGGGGAGTTTTTTTAGATCCACCAATCTCCCCTCTCACACTGCGAATGGGCCTTGAGCTCAGGGCTCTCTCCGGGGACAGCATGCCAAACAAGCTTATTATAAATCGTCAGCCAAGTGTGAACTCTTGAAACAAACAAATTAAGTTGAACATTACTAAATTTAATTAGTTATTTTTTATTTAGCCCATATAAAATGTTTGCAACCACTTACCTTAAAGAAATTTTGTAAATCCAATATCTTTTTTTTCAGTGTGTGTGTTTGTGTGTCGTCATCTTGACATTAACATAGTATTCAGTATTAATAGATCTTCTCATTTCTTTTCAGAGATGGTTTCGACACAAGCGCTTGACAAACAGAAGAGCAAACGCTATTTAAACATGGAGAATACTGCCTCCAGCTCAAGCCCGTGAAGTATGGAGAAAGTCATGCCGGGTCTAATGCTGGGTCTCCTGGCCAATCAAAGCACTCCAAATGCCACGTCTGGCCAAACCAAACCAACCCTTCCCAGCATGGAGGAGGTCATCCACTCCGAATCCCAGATTAAGCATCTGTTTGGACTCTTTTGCATGGTGACCCTAAACCTGGCAGCCCTATTGGGCAACAGCGGAGTCATGGTGGCAATTGCCCGAGCTCCTCATATGAAGAAATATGTGTTTGTGTGCCATCTCTGTGCAGTGGACTTGCTTTGTGCCATACTACTGATGCCTCTCGGAATCGTCTCTAGTTCTCCGTTCTTCAGCACTGTATCGTTTACTGTCCTGGAGTGCCAAGTGTACATCTTTTTAAACGTGTTCCTTATCTGTGCCTCGATTCTTACTGTTACAGCGATCAGCATTGAACGCTATTACTACATTGTGCATCCAATGCGTTATGAGGTGAAGATGACTCTAAACCTTGCTCTTGGTGTTATGGTCTTCATTTGGGTCAAATCCATCCTGTTGGCTTTATTTACACTTCTCGGTTGGCCAGCATATGGGAACCAGAGCTCCATCGCAGCAGCCCATTGCTCTTTACATTGGAGCCACAGTCGCCTGAGAAAGGTCTTTGCGATTCTTTTCAGCGTGCTTTGCTTCTTGGTGCCTGCTGTTGTAATTTTCGCTGTATATTGCAATGTATATAAAGTGGCAAGAATGGCAGCCCGTCAGAATGTACCGATGCCAACCTGGGCGGCCAACCAAGCTAAGCGACGCTCAGATTCGATCAACAGCCAGACCACTATCATCACCACCACCCGCAGTTTGCCCCAAAGACTATCCCCTGAGAGAGTTTTTGGGGGCGGAAAGGCTGCCATCACCCTGGTTGTCATTGTTGGCCAGTTTCTCATCTGCTGGCTGCCGTACTTCAGTTTCCACCTTCACATGTCCATCACCACACCACTACAAAGCCCAGGGGACATCGAGGAAGCCGTCACGTGGCTTGCGTACTCCTCATTTGCTGTGAATCCGTTCTTCTACGGCCTTCTCAACCGGCAGATTCGTGAGGAGCTGATCAAACTGAGAAAATGCTGTGCTAGTAGACCCGTTGAACTGAGAGCCTCCAGTCATGAAGGTTCCATCCAGGAAAACTTTCTCCAGTTTCTGCAGAGGACCAGCAGCACGGCTGAAACCACCAGACCCAGTTGTGGAAATTCCAGCCCGAGGAACACTGTGGACCAGGGGGCCAGATTACCTGGACAGATCCCAGAGGAATGACTGAGTAAAATTCAGAATGTGTTTTGAATAAGAAGACACATTACAGTACTGTATGTGCATGGAACTACTTTAGGTCCATGCAAAAATCGCCTCTAAATGCTCTTTGGACTAGTGTAATCTACGTATCCATAATTTGTTGTTATGGTTGCCATAGATCAGCGGCAACAGTAATAATGTCATGTTTAAAGGGGCTATGTGAAGAATTCAGGAACACTTGTTATTAATGACACCCATGAACTGCAGCGACTTATTGCTTGTGCTTGCACTCCTGCACACTTTACATACAAGAAACCTAATGTTATCAGTATACAGTTCTTTTTTTGTTGTTCTCTGATTAGAAATAAAATGATTTTGATAATCTATTTGCAGCATAATATTGTTAACTAACATCCAAACATCATCCATTCTCTTATAAGCAATGTTTTTTCTATGAACATCTGCAGTGCTCTTTCCTCCTTATGACATTACGCACACAAAAAAATGACTGATCATGGTCATGTAGAAAAAAATAATTGGCTTCATGTCAAACGATTAAGTAATTAATTGCGATATGATAGTTTGATTATAGGGTATAACAGAGAGACGATATAGATCTGGCTCATATATTTTGAATTTATCTTTGCTTGGCACTTACTGACATTACAGTGGTAAACATCACATCCTTGTTTTCCTTTAAACAAATCAGTGCACGCAATTTCTCAGATAACGCTCTTAAAAATAAAGCTTATGTATTTGCATTGATGGCCCTATGAACCTTTAACATTCTACAAAAATACGGTTATTAATTTATTAAATTTATTTATTTATTCATTAATTTTCTTTTCGGCGTAGTCCCTTTATTAATCTGGCGTCGCCACAGCGGAATGAACCGCCAACTTATCCAGCATATGTTTTATGCAGCGGATGCCCTTCCAGCTGCAACCCATCACTGGGAAACATCCATACACACTCATTCACACTCATACACTACAGACAATTTAGCCTTCTCAATTCACCTATACCACGTCTTTGGACTTGTGGGGAAACCGGAGCAACCGGAGGAAACCCACGTGACCACAGGGAGAACATGCAAACTCCACACAGAAATGCCAACTGACCCAGCGGAGGCTCAAACCAGTGACCTTCTTGCTGTGAGGCTGCCCACTACACTACCGTGGCACCCCTAAATTGATTTATTAAAAATGTATTTGTCAAAAATGATTTTTTTTTCTTTTTTAAAATAAAAACTCACTTTCTTAAAGAGCTGTTCACTGAAGAGTTCAGTGCAGTATTTATATAAGGGTTCACAGTATTTTCAATGGAGTTTCTGCACTAGCCTGCTGCCATTGACTGCTCTAGCGTTTACATGGCCTTTAATCTTGTTTTAAGCTTAAACAACTAAATGTTTTTTTTATTTAACTGATTGTATTTTAATTACATTATGATGTCAATGCTGGAAAAGGAACCTTGTAGATTTTAAAATAATAAAATTTTAACTTTCACCGGATGTTTATCGTAGGCTGCTAAACACTAGCAGAGCATACAGCCCATTTAAGCCCCAAGAATATGTACAGTATGTAACTATGTGAAGGTTTAACTCAAACTACCCCAGAATTGTTTTTAATTTCAGGTGAATACCTGTTTTTGGGTGTCAGCAAAAGCACACTGTTTTGTGCCTTTACATGCAAATGAGTTGCTTCTTCTTTTCGGATGAAATGAAGGTTGAGCACTTAAGAGTTTGCACCTAACTTGGAAATTCTGAAGAAAACCAGTTTGGTTTTATAGCCTCCAACACACTCCTGAGGCATTGCAGTTCTTTACCATCATGAAAGTTTATAATCGGCAAGTGTTTTAAAACCTTGTCAGCTTGACTTGTAAGTCTGAGAGCGGCGCCTACTATCCTGACACAGATATTCATTAATCATAAAATAATGTACATTGTTTTGGTGAAAATAATTTAAAAAGTTTTTTCTGCTTTAATTTACAGGACTTTTTAAAAAATATATATTTAGAAATTTAAGCCTAATTAAAAAAAAAAAGGTGTCATTAGTAAACAATATAGTAAATAACATCAACAGTGAGAAATGTCTGCGTTCGTTACAGAAATGATGTTATTGTTGGTCAACTTTATTTGTTATTACTTTCAGTGATATTCTAAACATTTTATCTATGACATTAACACCACCTAAAAGATCAACATGCTATGTAAGTTGTTATTGTCAGTTTAGTGTAATTACCTAATGCTAACACATGGAGCCTCACTGTAGGTGTTAATGAATAACAGACCTATAAAGAGTCAGATACTATTTAGTCAATATCTCTGGCATGTCGTAGGCCAGCTTAATGTGAACATAACATTTATGTTAAAAATAATAAACAGCTTATTTAGTCTTCAACTAAATGAACACAATTGCCAATACAACAATCTGCAAATACTTGAAATGCATTCTAAACGCTTAAAAAACATTATGATTATTAATAGAATAAGTGCCAATGATATGACAATATGCTTTCACAATATCAGCTTATTTTTAGGGGGAAAAAAACCTTCATGCATGTGAGGGAGCTCTGGTGTTCATTGCTAATTCTTGTTGCCCTGTAAATATGGAAATGTGATGAGACATGCATAGCAACAGGGCACATTTGAGTATCGTCCGAACAGATTGAATAAAAAGAAAATCCAAAAAGGATTTCAGGCAATTTTATAAGCTGCACAATATGGAAACCATGCGTTTTATATGTTTTGCAGGAAGATCTTACCTATAGCTTTGTAACGTAACCTTTGAGAGCAGCATATTAGAAATCATTACCATGAAATGCAAGTGCACAGAGTGAGATAACGTAGTACAATTTTATGGTCTTTTGCCTTTTAGTGTACAACTTTAACAAACAGAGGGCAAAAATCAGGAGGCAGCTTGTTTGTCCTCAGCAAACAGCAACAATGACCTTGTTACTGCATGGTTCATGTTGCACACTAGTTGTTGATTTTGTTTTAATTGTGAACATGTATTCTTTTAGTTAGTAAACATGACAGATTCGTTTGCTGGTGGTTGTACTGTACGTGACGTGTCATACAAGGGATCTGCTTGCATTTTTATTGTATAGTATTATTATTTTAGCATTCTCATTGCTGCAATGAAGCACATTTCAACATTTTAGCATAAATTAGAACTTTAGTACAACAAAACGAGTGGTTTTTAATGAACATTTCAATATTTAAGCAGCATTCCTTTATTTTATTGAAATGATAT
>CAIGQQ010033975.1:1301490-1323254 GCA_903798035.1 Danio albolineatus | reverse complement strand
CAAACGCGAAAATCTCATATATCTTGCATAGTTCATTGTTGCGGATTATTTGTTTTAAATGTGAACATGCATTTTTTAGTTAGTAAACTTGAAAGATTTGTTTGCTGGTGGTTGTACATGACAGTCATGTAAGGGGTCTGATTATATTGATATTATTCAGTATTGTTTTATTATTTTATTATTATTCTTTGTGATGATTCTCATTCAACATTTCAATATTTTAGTGTAAATTAGAACTAGTACAACAAAAATGAGTGATTTTTAATTAACATTTAAATGTTAAAAGGACACCTATTAAAAAAAATCTACTTTTTAAGCTGTTTGGACAGACGTGTAGGGAAAGTGTATAGACAGTCATTTTGGGGCAATTTAAACACACCCGGTCCTTTTTTTTCAATTTAACAGCATAAAAACGGTGGACCAATTGGAGTGGCCTTTACGTAGGAGTGCGGTCCCCCCACCCACCGAATTGATTGACAGCTGCGTATTAACATGTCTCTGTAGTAACGCATATAATCATATCAACAAGAAAGAACGCGTGCAAAGCAACCGGGAATAAAAGGTCTGTTCAGTTCGCGAAGGTCATCAGTCATCATCAGATGTGATCAGAGTGAGTTTCACAAGTTTAACACGTGTTTAAAACAGTGCATGTTTGTAATGAACTACAGCGTTTCACTTCAGCTTTACTTCATCACCACAGCTGTGTCAGCAAAAAAGACGCTTCAATCTCAGTTTGTTGACATTAAATCAGATTTATTCTGTACATTAACATAACAGATCCATACGTACAGCAAGCAATGGATATTAACCTGTCTCCTTTCACATTTGCTTGCAAAAGCAGTGCAAAGCTCAAGCGCGCTCTGTCTGTGTGTGTGTGTGTGTGAGCGTGCGTGAACGAACTTTAACTACATTGTGTGTGACTCATCGGTCATTGGTAAAGTTGTTACTGTTGTATTTCCCACAAACGTAGTGAGATCTGCTTCCTTTACATTTGTTCGTGTTTCGTCTGTCTGTCTGACGCAGCCGAGGGCGGAGATTTAGGCACGCTGACAGGCACGTGGGAACGGTGGGCGGGGAGGACTATCCTTAAAGGCCCAGTACCAATAACAGCAAAAAGCTGTTTAAAGCTATAATACAAAGACTTTAGACAGCTATAATTAATAATCTGATAGGTGTTTTGACCTGAAACTTTAGACAAATTCTGCTGACACAAAAGACTTGTATTAAATATAAAAAAAGGGTCAAATATGTGCCCTTTAAGCATTATTTACTTACATTTTTAAACTTTATTTGGCAAGAATTATATTCATAATATCTTTGTTTTAATTTATTTAAACATTTAATTTTTTTTTAGGGTGGAAATAAATTGTGAACATGTTTTTATGCAGCTCTCTGCCTTTTAAAGTCATTATGAATAGTGTATGTGGAGAAAACAAATTTGAATGAAACCATATTCGCCGAAGCTAGCATGATGTTTTCTTGCTGTGGATTAGTCTCCGGTTCAAAACAGGTCTTTCTCATCAGTGATTCAATAGAGACTGACCTGATCTGTCACTTCAAACAATGAAACCACGAGCCATGCATGAGGAGAGAGAGTGAGAGAGCGAGGGAAATAGAAAGAGAGAGAGGCACAGGTACACGAAGCATGATTAGAGATTCATAAACTTGAGTGTCCCTGTCATGATCAAAACAAGGCCAGGCAAAAATAGAACCTGAAAGGATTTAGACATGTTGAGGTGAAGATTAAAGGAAAATGTATAAAGAGGAGGGAAACCATGGTCAGATGATCAGCAGCACAAACCTCTCCTCTGTACAATAGACACAGAAATAAAGCAATGGTCTAAACACGTAGGTCACAAACAGCCAAATGTTTTACGAAAATTCTAATATGAATCACGTTTAAAAAAATGTGAAGGGGGTCGTCACAGCTGAATTAACCCCCAACTTATCCAGCAAATGTTTTACACAGCGGATGCCCTTCCAGCCACAACCCAGGCCTGGAAAACACCCATACACACTTGCATCCACCCACATTTACCACGGCCAATTTAGCTTGATCAGTAGACTTTTTCACTGGGTATCTCCTCTAAATTATGGTAATTAATTTAGACTCAAACAAATTTGAACACAACATATTGTATTGTATAAGGAAAGAAACTAAATTTAAAGCTGTATTACATTCTTAATTGCCTTGACCAATATGTCTTTGACCCAAATCTGATTATACTGTTCAAACACATAAAAACTGAGCAGTTTGAAGCTGCTGGTTCAAATCAGGTTTTTGGATTTGGCAGATCTGGAATGGAATGATCCATAAGCACAGCAACAGCTGGACGGGCAGGTGTGAGTGTTGGGACACTGTGCTCTGATTCCTGCTGTTGAAATCCACTTATGCTATGGGATAGCACTTTATTATATCAGTTCACTGGCACAAGGCGGTTTGGATGTCATGATCTCAATGTGATGGCCTTTTTGACACTAAATCCACGTAATCTTTCTGCTGTGTACTGTGAAACTGCTCATACTGTGGTGCTAAACTTTCATTTAATTGCTTATATAGTCATAAACTGAACAAAACAGTGGCCATGTGCTTCATTATGTCCGAAAATATATTCAAATAAATTCAAGCTTACAATATTTGTATAGTGCATCACAATGGGCATCATTCCAAAGCAGGTTTAAATGGTTAACGTGTGCATTATTACTACATTACAGTCAAAATTAGACAGTAAAGCTGCAGTTTACATTATATAATGTCTTTCCAAATGATGTCTATGTGTGTAATACATGTTCAATGAAATATATTTCTGTTTTCTTTGAAGTTCTCGGAGGATGGGCGTCATCTGTTCATTGGTATTGCATTTGATCAAGTGGCATGGTACAATCTCTAGAGGCATCGGGATGCACATCCTCAGATGGAAATAGACAGATTTAGTTAATGTACTGAAGAACTATGAATCAAAAAACAGAATTGCCTCCCTTTTATAGTTGGAATTTTAATCGAATAGTTCTGCTAACAACAAGACTTAGTAAAGCGGAAAAATAACCAGATTTAAAAAACTTTAGCTCCTTAAAAAAACTTTTAAAACCTCTACTTCTGAAGAGTCACTAACAAAACATTAAAAGAAACCTTAGGTAATAGTAAATTCCATTCTGAATCCCACACAAGTCTGCGTCAGTGGCAGAACAGAGTTGAATCCTTCATTTGCAGAAGCCAGATGTGTCCAGACTGAGCCGCGTGGGGAATTAGTTCTATTACACAACCATTTTTAACCTAATCAGTGTGATTATCTGAAGTATCGAAGCATCTCTGAAGCATAAAGGTGAAACACTGAAGTATCTCTATAACACACAAAATGAATCTCAGAGACGAGGAGCCTCCCACTTAAAGACATAATAAACATCATATAATTCAGGATTATTATTTTTTTTTAGGGTGGAAATTCATCATCTTCTATCTGTGCACATCTGAGTCTCTGCTCTGGAAGGACAGTCAGGAGAGATTAACAATGTTCCAGCTCTCAGATGAAAAAAAAAATTACGTCCTCTCGCAGACAGTCAAGGCTGGCAGTGGTTATTAATAGGAGATTCTGGAAGATGATCTCTTAATGGTTGAAAGATTGGACAATGCAGATGTTCCTAAAAATCCACAGTAGCTTTCGCATGCAAAAGGGAAAATATATACTGAATGGAGTTTTGTATTTATTATAGATTATAAATCATGTGTTAACAGTATTTAATAGCTTTAGAAGAAATTAGTCTTGGAATAGTTTGTATCACAGGAGATTCTCTACTAAGCTCTTGTCATGGAAATCACAGCCAAGCATACTTTACACTGTAAAATAATGCTGGGTTTCACACAATTCCTTCATGTTCTCCTAACATAACTCAATTAAGTTAACACAATCTTGTTTTTTTTAAACAAATTTAAGCGGATTGAATGTAAAACAATTAAATTGTCTCAAAAACACATAAGAATTGTGTTGTTTCAACTCATCATAAAAAAGCAAAAGTCATATTTTGAGTGTATCTTGACACGCAGAATCATTTTTTCTGTCATGTATTTTAATTCATTCATTCATTTTCTTTTCGGCTTAGTCCCTTTATTAATCCGGGGTCGCCACAGCGGAATGAACCGCCAACTTATCCAGCATTTGTTTTACGCAGCGGATGCCCTTCCAGCCACAACCCATCTCTGGGAAACACATCCATACATTGTCATTCACACACATACACTACGGACAATTTAGCTTACCCAATTCACCTGTACCGCATGTCTTTGGACTGTGGGGGAAACCGGAGCACCCGGAGGAAACCCACGCAACCACGGGGAGAACATGCAAACTCCACACAGAAATGCCAACTGGCCCAGCCGGGGATCGAACCAGCGACCTTCTTGCTGTGAGGCGAACGTGCTACCCACTAGGCCACCGTGGTGCCCATGTATTTTAATAACTAGTGATTTTCTTTGAATAATATAAATGAAAATAATTTGTGTAACCAAAGAAATGACACCTCAGGGTTGTATTGTCACACTAATAAATCTCATAATAATAATGTCCCAGAATCAGTTATATTGATTATATTTTGGTATAGCTCTAGGCATGCCAATGAGTAACTGCTGATTAATAGTCGATAAACCTTTAAATCTATACACATTACTGATGGTCGTTTAAGGATAGGCACCATTAACATGCATACTTATGAGACACATTCATTTATTAAAAACTGGAGTGTGTTATGACACTGAATTGGTCATCAGTTTGACATCTTAGGTTGTGTTGTGTATCCCGCATCTATTTTGGACAGCATTAAGATCATTAGTTCTACTGACTTTAGTCATTACATTTAATCATTAAATGGTTCTATTAAACTAGTTACTTTCCCAGAGATGAGTTGCAGCTGGAAGGGAATCCGCTGTGTAAAATAAATGCTGGAGAAGTTGGCAGTTCATTCCGCTGTGGCGACCCCAGATTAATAAAGGGACTAAACCGACAAGAAAATGAATAAATGAATTAATAAATTAGTAACCGTTAGTTTGTTTTTAGCCTTTTATTTACAGTAAAATCACTGAGGATAAGTAATAAGTAAGGATGCTTGTACTCTGAGTGTGTGTCTGTGCTGAATGTATGTACGTTTTATGGGGTTCTGTGGTTTTGCCAAAAATTAAAACATAAGATGAAAATGTTTCGGTTTCTTTTTAATTCAGTATTATTGTATTTACATTTCTATATTTACTGTTGTATGCTGTAGTTAACTAATTAAGTGTGGAACTTCTACATGGTAAAAAAAACTGTCACAGTTTCAGTACTTTGTGATTCATAAATTTTTTACTTTTTATGGTTATGGATCGCATTATGGGACCTTGATCACTGATCTGTCGACTTTTAAGTTTGAATATTCCAGAAGGGGGATAAAAACAGAAAAACACTGGCAATTTATCACCATGTTTTGTATTATAATTTACAACTACAACACAGACAATTTACAGTATCACGTCAATCTATTAAAAATGTCAATAAATGTAACCTTTTATTAACATCAAAAGTTGTTGGAGGAAAGATCACGTACCATAATGCAATTCAAATCATAAATAAGTGAGAGAGAAAAAAACATGAATCTTAAAACATTTAGATATAACATGGATATTTGTTTACAGCTTGATGATTGTGCCTTAGAACAGTCAATCAATCAGAATCAAGAAAGATACTGCAGTGTAATGTAAAATTACCAATCCAGTAACATCTCTCCTCAAGGTCAGTATGGCCAATGGTGTACCAGTGACTATTGCAACAGTGACCTTTGACCTGAAATTGCAGAAGACTGTCATTGTGTAAAGAGCAATCATGATCAAATATCCATAGACCCTGATGAAAAGCTTCTTCAGGTCAATCAGGTCAGTATAATTGTAAAATAAAAACAGAATAATTCAGTCCAGCTGTATTTTCTCTACAGTATTATGATGCAGATTATTTTGTTTTCCCCTCAAGGACCTTCATGACCACAGATACCCCTCAGGCCTGACCTTTACTCCTCAACACAGATGCTTCCTTCACTCCCATGAAAGCCAAACACAAAGACTCCACACTTCTCATTTTGTAGGCAGTGACCTTTGATTTCTCCTGTCCTTCAAGCTTTACCTCTGTGCACTTTTCTTAACTTGTTTTTGGTGTCAGTAGCCTGGTTTCCACTACAGATTCATGCAAACATCTGTGATTTTTTTGTTGTTGTTTTTAATGTTGTGGGTGATCATGTGTGAACGGGCCCTTTTTGAAAATACTGGTAAATTTGTTCCGGCAATTTTCAGGATAGAGAAGTTGTAACATTACAGGTAATCTACCGGAATGCAGCTCTGTGTGAATGCAAAAGGAAAATTGCCAGAAAGAGTGCGTTCATGTTTACTTTTACGCTTAGAATGCGCTCACGTGAGACATCTACATTAGCCAATCAGAACATTCAGACGCACTCACATCTGTGCTGTTTATGAAATAAAAGCCGTAGAAAACTTTTTCTAGACACATTTAGCTGTTAGATATTAGTCAGATAACTTTTCTATGTTCCTTCTTAATGCCAACTGTGTAAATAAAACGATCGCTTAAATGCTTATGATAAACCACTGTAAGCTTGAAAGCTCTGTGAATTTACCGCTAAAGTTGCTCTGGACATTTTTCATATCTAAAGGTATCACTATTTGAAAGAGGCTATTGATAAAATTGATCCATTAATCAATGTTATGCAACTTAAATGTAATTTTTTGCCCTTGCAATGAAGTCACGCCTCCCATCCCCCTGATATATATCAGCCATACATTTAATTACAGAAGATATTAATTGCAATGACAACCTCTAAAATGTATCAAAATTTCCTGACCTCATGCTACCAAAATTAATTAATTAATTCATTCATTCATTCATTTTCTTTTAAGCTTTGTGTCTTTAATAATCTGGGGTCACCACAGTGGAATGAACCACTAACCAGCCACAACCCAACACTGGGAAACAACCATGCAGTCTTGCATTCACACACATACACTACTGTCAATTCAATTTATCTATACCACGTCTTTGGACTTGTGGGGGAAACCGGTGCACCCAGAGGAAACCCACGCGGACATGGGGAGAACATGCAAAATCCTCACAGAAATTTGAACGTATAATTGGAGGGAAAACACAGCTACTGTTAATCCCAAAACACTAATTTTGAATACTCGAAATGTGTGAAATTTATTGTTTTTGACAAACATTTTAAATCCATCATTGTACTTTCGACAAGCACCTTTTAAGGAAAAAATAGTTACTTTTATTTAAATTAATGATAATAAAAAAGTGTTTTTGTTAAGATACAAATCATCAAATTTTATGCTAATGTCTAAAATGCATTCCAGTTGTTCACGTTAATCATTGTATGTCAATAAAAAAAAGCTACACGAGGGTCCACAGGGAACAAAACTAAGGGCAAAAACCTTTATCTTTAATCTTATAAAATGTCACTGGTATAGATTTTATTACCAGCCTTTTTCCTCTGAGAGAATTTTTTTTTCTTCCTTATTTTTTCTTGTTTGTACTTATATAAAATTGATTTACAAAAAGAAAATTGCAATTTCAAAATTTTACATTTAATATTTTAATAAAAATAAAAAACCTTCACAAAGCTACAGCAAGAAGACATTGATAAAATTGATCCTTTAATCAATGTTATACAAATGAAATGTAATTTCATCCACTTCAATTATGCCACCCCCCAAAAAAAATCCTGATTATGGATGTTGGTTGGTGTCCATACATCACAGCCACATATTTAATTAAAGAAGATGTGAGTGTTTTCCCGATATTCTGTGTTCTGGGAATTACCAGCTACGCTCCTCCAAGTTTAAGCTTTTTAATATACCTCGAGTTTGTACAGAGCTGGGAAAAACTTTATTTTCTTACTGTGCACTTTGGGCAAGGAATAATTATCAAAAAGACATAAAATTGTGTCTTTCTGTAAATTTAAAGGCATTATAAAGAGAGAAGTATTGGAAGTATGTCGTTGTTTTCGTTGAGAAGACTGATGAAATGTTGTTTTGTAGTATTTATGTATTTTACAATTGTTTTACTGGATGGCTGTTACCTTGGTCAAGTCTCTCTTGTAAATCAGATTTTAAATCTCAATGAGACTTCCAAGGCGACATGGCGGCTCAGTGGTTAGCATTGTCACCTCACAGCAAGAAGGTCACTGGTTCCAGTCCCGGTTGGGCCAGTTGGCATTTCTGTGTGGAGTTTGCATGTTTTCCGCCATGGGTTTCCTCCAGGTGCTCCGGTTTCTCTCACAGTCCAAAAACATGCACTATAGGTAAATTGGAAAATTGTGTATGTGTGTGAATGAGTTTGCATGGGTGTTTCCCCATACTGGGTTGCAGCTGGAAAGGCATCACCTGTGTAATACTTATGCTGGATAAGTTGGCTGTTCATTCTGATGAACCCTTATGAATAAAGGGACTTAGCCGAAGGAAAATGAATGAATGAGGCTTTAAATATTTAAAAATAATAGAAATGACATCCATACTGTATCTACATTTAAATAAAGCATTTTTGTCCTGAGAGGTTATTTTTCTGGTATAAAATATATCTTATATAAAATACATAATATAAAACATTCATAGGGTTCACAAAATGTGCCCAACCGCTGTGCACAATCAAGTCTAATGTCTAAAACACATCATTGTAACATATTTACTCATTCAGCTTTCCTTTCTAAACAGTTTCAGCCTATGTCAGTTAACTAGCCACTGCCATGTGCTAAATATATACTTTCTTTCATTTTATGTCAGCTGTCCTCTACAATGCTAATTAGGACTGTGATAAAGCTGCTCAAATATTTCTGCAATGTGTCATGTCAGTGTAAGTGATTGCATCTCTTATAGAGAGAACGCTTGTCCTCAATGCTATACAGTATGTCCACACAATCACACAAACTATTACTATAACTGCACACAACAGAACAGGGAGCTTCACTGCAGGACATTGCTTTACGGACACAGAGATAATTGAGAAGGATCTCAGTCTTGGATGAGTGTGGCATTAATCTGAATAATTATTCTGATCTTACAGAAATACAGACAGAAGGGCAGGATTCACAGCAACACAAAGACTCTGATCTTGGACAGAGACCCAAAGAAAATCAACAAGTGTCTTAAAGTGAGTCATATAATTAACCAACAAAGTGCAGACTAATGGCCTGTTGGACACACATGCACACACATACACACATTTATATGTGGGAAAAAACAAAGCCTTATGGGGACGACAGCGATATTTAGATCATTTTCTGTTTGGATAATATAGTTTTATTTTATTTTATTTTATTATAAATATATGTATATTTAAAAAGGATAAGTCATTATAAGCCATTTGTTGCCTATATTGTTATTGAATTTATATTTCATTATATATTATATTTATATTTCTCGTTGTAATTTAGCATTTGTGTTTTTATTGATAGATAGAATTTTCTACTTTAGTAATTTTGTTGTGGTTTTGGCATTTTTATATGGGAGTTTTTATTCTATATTTTTAAAGTTATTCGTTTTTAGGTTTAAGGCATTTATTCATTCATTCATTCATTCATTCATTTTCTTTTCGGCTTAGTCCCTTTATTAATCTGCGGTCATCACAGCGGAATGAACCACCAACTTATCCAGCATCTGTTTTACACAGCGGATGCCCTTCCAGCTGTAACCCATCTCTGGGAAACATCCATAAACACTCATTCACACTCATACACTACGGACAATTTTGCCTGTACCCAATTCACCTGTACCATGTATTTGGACTGTGGGGGAAACCGGAGCACCCGGAGGAAAAAACCCACGCAACCATGGGGAGAACATGCAAACTCCACACAGAAATCTGACCCAGCCGAGGCTCGAACCAGCGACCTTCTTGCTGTGAGGCGAACGCGATACTCACTACGCCACAATGGCGGGTTTAAGGCATAGTAAATAAAAAATAGATTTCTTTTCATCATTCATTCATCGGCTTAGTCCCTTTATTAATCCGGGGTCGCCACAGCGGAATGAACCGCCTAGTTATCCGGCATTTGTTTTACGCAGCGGATGCCCTTCCAGCCACAACCCATCTCTGGGAAACACATCCACACATTCTCATTCACACACATACACTATGGACAATTTAGCTTACCCAATTCACCTGTACCGCATGTCTTTGGACTTGTGGGGGAAACCGAAGCACCCGGAGGAAACCCACGCAACCACGGGGAGAACATGCAAACTCCACACAGAAATGCCAACTGGCCCAGCCGGGGATCGAACCAGCGACCTTCTTGCTGTGAGGCGAACGCGCTACCCACTAGGCCACCGTGGCGCCCTAGATTTCTTTTCTTAGTTGGAATTACATTATATAAGCCTATACTTAAATTATATATAATAATACATTAATAGTCTTGTCTGTTCACGTTTTTTATATGTTGTTTTTTTATAGCCTACAGTAGAAAGTTCTTTTTAAATAAGCAACGTTAAAATATCGAAAAAAAATTTTTTTATTATATTGTTTATTTAAAAAGAAATATAGATAAAAGAGATCAAAGTATTATAATTTTATTCATTAATAATACATTTTCAAGTAAAGTCACCTTTATTTATAGCACTTTACAGTAGGCTATACAAATCATGCTTTCAGTAAGCCTGTTAAACTGGAAAGTTAAACAGCGGAAGCGTCTTATATTATTTTATTTTTTGTATTGAAACTGTATCTTAACTAATTAACCCTCGGCTGAATGTGATTAAGTATTATTTCTTACAACAGCTGATGTTGTCCAGTCTTACATTTGAAAGGACGGTATCCGTATACTGTACATAGCACGTTTCTAATGCTACATCGCCCTCTTATGTCTAACAACGATATTGCAAAGATAAATACGCACCGAGGTAAATTTCATCTGTGTGGTAAGTCAAGAAGTTGTTTTCAGAAGCTGTTGAGATGAGTAATAGTCTGTGATCAGCTGTTACCATTCTGCTTATACTGTATACAGTAGTAGGCTAAGTCTACTTAAGACAAGTGAATGTATGCTAAATTACAAATAAAGAAACATCAATTGTAGCTTGTTAATAATATAGATAATCATTACGAAATATTGCCAGTTAAAGTAACATTTCCACAATGTTATATCCAAAATGATGTGCTTTCTGGGTACGTTAGGCTACTGTACAGCTCAAGCTTACTTTTGTTCTTTAGCAATGTTCTAGCCTTTTTGTGTCCTCAGAATGCCTTCTGTTTTTCGTGATGTTTAACTTCCGTTAAACTGTAAACAAAGGATTTTAACAAATTGAGTACAATGATTTGGCATTATTGTTCGTGCAGTTCATCCAATATTAAAAAGCAACATGTTAAAAATACGAAACTACTTTCTGGAGCAGATTAATGACTCCAAAAGCTGATATGAGTTTTCCGCTTTAATGCAGTATGTATGGAAGTGTTGATTATCATTGTGCTGTAATTAAAGAATACAAAAAGAACAAATAATCTGAAGGAACACAACACTGAACTAAAAAACAAATATGCAGGTTTGGACTTAGTGATTTGGGGGCCCCTTAACAATTCCAGGTATGGGGCCACTGAAACTCAAAACATTTTCTTTCTTTATAGATATTTTTTTTCTCTGTAGATTAGTTTTAATGTTTAATTTTTTTTTGCAAATAAAATGCCTGTTAAAATATATTTAAAATAAATTCTATATATATTTAAAGGAAACGTCATCTTAATGTAAAATTAAATGCAATAAGTTCACAAAAACTATGTAATTAGGCAATTTTTTTGTAATTCGATTTTAACATTCATTTTAAAACAATTTAAACAAATTTAATTCACAACCAATCTTTTCATTAATTAAATAATTTCTGATTGTGATTCGGTGGCTGTTACTTGTTATTTTATACAGCCAGAAAGCAGGATCATGGAGGGAGTCTTATTTCTACATTTCCCCCCAATATGTTCTTAAAATAGTCACTCTTGCACACTCTACCTACCTTTACCTCAGCTCTACCCTGATCACTGACAGACTGGCATTGTCTTTGAACTGCTCACACCTCGCCTGTGTGCAGTACGGATTTAAAATATTAACATTAAAATATTAACAGTTATAGACAGATTTTACAACATATGATGGAAAATTGACAAGAGAGCTATGTTTAATATAGGGTTCTTGGAATTGGTCAGGGCCCCCTAATTCCCTGGGGTCCTAATCGGCTGCTTACAGTACCTCACTTATTAGTTATGTCCGCCCCTGCAAATATGCCTGAGATAGACCTATTATTAAAGTTATTTAACATTAAAATATAAAGCAGAAGAAAATCCAAACATACCTCTCAACCTCAAGCACAACCTCGTTATTTGAAGTGATTTGTTTCAGCTATTTTGAATGGAAGTTCACCAATCTGGAAACAAATAATACAGTACTTCACAGCAATTGTTAAGTAATGACTCTATTATTTATTTTTTAAACTTGGCTTTTTCAACCATTGCTATGCTGATGAGCCCCAACTCCACTGTACCTTCCATTCCAGTCAGATGACCTGATGATTTCTGCATGAGCATATCTGACAGATATCTTTTGCTTCATGAAGGACAATCACATTTAACTCAATCTTTCCAAAAACTGAAAATACCTACAATTACATCACAGCTAGGCAACCCAACCATCACTCCTTCTGGGACCGTCCGGAACCTAGTAGTGGTTCTTGATTTCTTGAAATTTACAGACCTTACTGCAGTCGCCTGTTGATACCGATTTGCTCTATATACGTAACATCAGGAAGACCCTTCCTATCTGAACATGCTGCTCAACTAATTGTCCAGGCTCTTGTCCTGTCTAGGCTAAACAACTACAACACTTTCTTGGCTGGCCTCCCAACCAACACATCAAGCCTCTGCAGCTGATCCAGAATGCAGCATTAAGCGCACGACACAAACCTTATTTATCAATTTACATTGGTTGCCGATCGATCCTTGCATCAAGTTCAAGGCACTGTCAATTCCCTACAAAACAACCCCTGGTTTGTCACCCCTTTAAATAAATCATCTAGGTCAGGTCTTAGGTCAGCAGAGCTCTGAACATTATTGCTTTGTGGTCCCATCCCAAAGGGGGACAAAACCAATTGCAAGACTTTCAACTTTAACATCCTATCCTGATGAAATGAGTCATCACATATATACACATATATTTCGTCAACACTTAACTGCTAACAATAGCAATTGCTAGTTAGTTAGTTAGATTGTTTAGAAAAAAAATTGACCAGCCAGGCATTTCAGTAAGATGCCCTTGCTGCAATCTGTAGCACAATGATGTACTGGATCAGGTCCAATACGTAGTAGACCATTGGTTCTCAAACTAGTGGTACGCAAGCTTCCTTCTAGTGGTACGTGGAGGAATTGCTGAATAAATAAAGACAAAAATTAACACACTTTTAAACCTTTGACGCGTACGATAGCACCAAGGTGATCAGTAAATTGATTTTAATAGGCTAAACCTTTTATTTAAGTGGCTGACAATAATAAATATTCTTAATTAGAAGAATTAATCTGCTTAATTAGGCCTACTATGCTACTGTACTTCAATACCGGTTATTATGGTGGTACTTGGAGAGACAATTTTTTTCTGAGGTGGTACTTGGAGAAAAAAGCTTGAGAACCACTGTAGTAGACTATAACACGCCTGTTACTGTGATGGTTAGGTTTAGGGTTGGGGTAGCTTTAGGCATTAATAACTGAGCGTTTGATTTAGAGTTATGGTAGGTATAGACATTAATAACACACAGTAATGCCTAATTTAATAACTAATATAAATAATTCTTGTTTATTGCAACAACCGCTCGCAAATACACACCCTTTGTTGATCTGATCACCAGTACACTGTCATGCTACATGATGCAGTGAGGACACACTCCATTTCAGGGCATTTATATTTTGCTGCTCTCTGACCTGAGGATAAAAGCATCTGCTAAATGACTGAATGTAAATGTAAATATGTATATTATTTACTGAAGTGAAATACTTTTTAAAATATTGATAATTATCGAAATGCATTAACCAAGGTTAACCTGGAACTTTATCATATACAGTAGAAGCAAAAGAAAAAAATTATTAACACAATTTATAATTAACATATAAAACAATAGTAGTTACTGTAGTAACACACTCCTATCTTTTAAACCCATGCAAGATTAAATCTCGTTATAATAATTCCTTACATTTATATAACGCCTTACTGGTCACTCAAAGCGCTTTATACATTTTGGAGAGGAGGCGCCAATTGTGATGAAGTTATGAAGCCAATTGTGATATGGGGATAGCCATGATGGACAGAGTCCGGGAGTAAACCCTTGCTATTTTTGAAAGACATCCTGTGATTTTTAACAACCACCTCCGAACGACAGAGCTCATTGAGCAGTATAGAGTCCCCATTAATATTCTGGGTCATTAGGACCCACACAGATCGCAGGTTGAGCGCCCCCTGCTGGTCTCACTAACACCACCTCCGGCAGCATCTTAGCTCTCCCATGTGGTCTCCCATCCAGGTACTGACTTACTGTAGCTTCAGGGGGCGTCCTTGTGAGAGTTGCAGAGAGCTAGCTGTCAGATAACAAGCATCACAGCTTTCAGTGTGTGTGATGATGTGATGATTTTTTTCTACTGGGGATGTTTCTATTACACAAGAGTCATTTGATTTGCTTAAAAAGATGAAGGTCATTAATACACTTCCCCGAGGTGACACAGGGTCATGTGAGGTGATTTAATAGACAAAGCTGGTAAAGACTGATCATTTGAAACACGTGGATCGGGGATAAGAGACTCACATATGATGTCACTTTTCTCCAGGCGAAGTAATTGCCAAGTGCACTTAAAATTGGATGGTTTGTCAAGTACATTAATATATTTGCCACAAAGGCTTACCTGACACCACGAGTACAGCCAAGAAAAAGCAGTCTGCTGTGTCAAAAATCTGGACTGAAGTGTAAAAGAAGAGTGGAAAGCTAATGAGGTTTTATCTGCTTTCACTTCTTTTTAGGTTGATCGTTCCCAGTGTGCAGCTCTCAGTCATAATCCAGCACTAGATAAAAGTGGTCTGGGATAATGTGCTGGACAATACAATTTGACCCTTCTTCAAAAGCCTTGGGAAAGTCAGTTTGGAAAAACTAAACTCATTAAAAGTTTTTAAAGAGTCTAATTTAAAATAATTTAGGAAAAAAAAACTGAATATATACCTCAGTGGTTCTCTACCTTTATCTTTCTTTAAAGGGCTATGAAACCCCCCTACCGAGAAGGGCGTAGATCTCTGCGGGCAGAGGGAGGAGTGGGTGTGGCCGGCAAAGCTGGGGAAAAAGAGGGGAGCAAACAACTGTTGTCAGTTGGCCCACAAAATGAGACACAAATCATAAGGAGAACCATGATTTTATAGTTTTGCTGTATCGGCCCTGACAGCATCGCAAGGAAAGCCATAAAACAAACACATAAGACCCATGCTGTGCAGACACGGTCTCACCCAGTCATTGGGTCACCGCTTGGCAGGTCTGCCTTAGGCCCCGTTTACACTAGTGCGTTTTCGTTTTAAAACGCATAAGTTTTGCTACGGTTACGCCATCCGTCCATACTAAGCCGGAGTTTTCGAGGTGCGAAAACGGAGCGTTTTAGAAACGCTGGAGAGGCCGTTTCCATTCTAAAACGTTGCCGCAGCGTCTCAGTGTGGACGTGGGAAAACGCATACTTTTGAAAACAGAGGCGTGACTGCTGAGATCCGCTACGTGATTGGGGCTTTAGGTCATTGCGTATCCTTCCCTTATTCGTCAAGCGCACGTGGCTATAACGTCACCGGCAGACGGCAGACCAGCCTTCACTGTAAACACTGTATTTTCGTTAGCCATGGATGTTTTATATTCATTTGTTACTTTAAGTAATAACTCAACCTCGTCGTCTGTCCTCAAAAAGACCTCTCTTGCTTTCTTTACCATCGCGTTCATCGTTCAACCAGCGTTTGTTGACTAACAATAACCGAATGCCGAGCGAGACGCATGCTTCCTGTTTATACTTGACCGCGCATGCTCAGAGTGCGCCAATGGTCACGTGATATACGTTTCTGGTGGATTAGTGAAGACGGAGATCTCTTGAGACGCTGGGTGAAAACGCGAGTGTGGACGCGAATCGTTTTCTTGCTAAAACGCCGTTTTAAAACTAAAACGCACTAGTGTAAACGGGGCCTTACCTTCAGAAAGCATTTGCTCTCATGAATAATTAAGAAGCAGGGTCTTCTCATAGGATAAGAAAACTCCGCTATAAATAATATTGAGAAACCGACGTGTCATCACTCCACTAGCAGATTCGCACTACGTCACCAATTTTGAACCCGCCCCAAAAATTATTTTAAACCCGGATAAATAAATTAGCTGACAAAAGCTCAAAATTATTACATTTTCCCCACAATTAAAGCTAACAGGTGATAACGTTGTTTTAACTGATGCTCAACACACAAATCTCTTTTTTTTTTAAGTACTCCAGGGTGTCTTGAACCTTTAAATGCCCCTTTTATGCTTTTTTAACAGTTCCTAATTTTGTCTTCCACAATAGCTTCATGTAAATCCAAGGTTAAAAAACATCCTTATCTCATTTCTTAATTCAACAATACTATCTTTTTGAAGCATTTTTCTGCTGTGGGTATCACTGTTATATTCTTTCCTGGTTTGCTTCTTATCTTTCTAACCATGTACAGTTTGCACAACTAAAAAGTTTGAAATCTCAATCCTCCTCAGTTAGCTGTGGTGTCCCTCAAGGTTCTGTCATTGGTCCGCTACACTTGCTGATCTATCTTCCCCCAGTTTAGCATAATTTCCTGTTTCTCCTTCACTTCATGTTAGGAACTTTTGATCATCTTTGACAGCACTCTTTCATTTGAAGCAAACATTAATAGTATAACTTGATCTTGTTACTTACATTTTTGCAATGTTGCACACCTTGGATAATTTATTTTGCCATAGGTAAGTTTGAGCTTCTGTGCCTAAGCAAGTTCTGCTGAAATAACAAACCTGCTTGTTCCATCAGTCGAAGTATATTTGCAGAAAGTATAATAATATAATATAATATAATATAATATAATATAATATAATATAATATAATATAATATAATATAATATAATATAATTCATTCATTGTCTTTTCGGCTTAGTCCCTTTATTAATCCGGGGTCGCCACAGCGGAATGATCTGCCAACTTATCCAGCATGTGTTTTTACGCAGCGGATGCCCTTCCAGCCACAACCCATCTCTGGGAAATATAATATAATATCCATTCATTTTCCTTCAGCTTAGTCCCTTATTTATCAGAGGTCACCACAGTGGAATGAACCACTAATTATTCCAGCATATGTTTTAAGCAGCCCTTCTAGCCACAACCCAGCACTTGAAAACACCCATACGCTCTTGCATTCACACACACACACACACACACACACACACACGCACACGCACACGCACACACACACACACACACACACACTCAAACACTCATACAGCAAGCATGCAAACTCTATATAGAAATGCCAACTGCCAACAGCAGTTCTGAAGACAAAAGGGGGTCCAACCCAGTACTAGTAAAGTGTACCTAATAAAGTAGCCGATGAATGTATACTACATTAAATAATAGTAAATTCTAACTTATGATTGTTTATAAAGTGTGATAATAATTAATCATTATAATTATTGCTAAATCTGTACTATTTACTTGTCGTTTCTGAAAATAAAACATTTCTTTTTGTTTAAATGTATAGTAAACAGTTTTAGACTAATGACAGGTGGCTTGGCACAAGATAAAGGAATCAACCGACTAAAAGGCAGACAATGTTGGAGAAATATACATCATTTAAGCATACACATTTATAGATCACAGATTGTGAGCAGGGCTGATGCTTATGCTTTGATTGACAGTTACATGACTAAAAGAGGCCTGTCATTGTGGCCTTTTTAAAAAGACACAATCTTGAAAAGCCACATTTGCATATCAATGATGCTTGCAACCATCCGATCGACTTTCTTTGTCACCTTTTTAATAGTAGTCATCTTTTCCACCATGCGGCTTATGAGATATTATGTATAAAGATGAGCTAGGTCAATTCCCTGCATGCTTCACACTTGGGACAACAAAATTGCTGGATGGCTGATAGATGAGCATCAACAACATTCCTTCCTTCATTCAGAAACCATCAATAAGAATATAATAAAACTGCACATGGGAGAGTTTGGGAATAATCTCATCTTACTTTTTTACACATGCTGTGTTTTATAAGCCTAGAAAATCAGTTGCTTTAAAAAGAAATAAATTAACAGAGCATGACTACTGAAAACTAGGTTTGCATATCAATACAACCACCAGCTTCTAATTTTGGTTTGCACATTTGAATATCCTTTTCTTTTAAATTTTATTCTGACTTTAATTTCAGTGCTTATTAATGTACAGTTGAATTCAGAATTATTAGCCCCCTGTATATTTTCCCTAAAGTTCTGTTTAATGGAAAGAAGATATTTTTTCAACAAATTTATAAAAATTATAGTTTTAATAACTAATTTCTAATAACTGATTTATTTTATATTTGCCATGATGACAGTACATGATATTTTATAAGATATTTTTTAAGATGCTAGTATTCAGCTTAAAGGGCAGTTTAAAGGCTTAACTATAGCTTAACTTAATGCTGATAATATTTACCTTAAATCGGTTTACAAAAGGTAAAAACTGCTTTTATTCTAGCTGAAAGAAAACAAACAAGACTTTCTCTAGAAGAAAAAATATTGTAGCAAATACTGTGAGCAATTCCTTGCACTGTTTAAGCCTCACTTGGGAAATGTTTAAAGAAGAAAAAAATACTGTGATTCACAGATCTGCTAATAATTTTGATTTTAACTGTGTGAAAAGTATACTGTTTAAAGTCTTGGGATTGATCTATTAAAATGATAAGTCATAACAAAGCTGAATTTAGTTGATAAATGTAAAAAAATAAATAAAAAAAACTAAATAAATAAATATGAATTCAACAGCATGGACCACGCCACACTTTGAGCTAGACTTTATATAGGGATAAAAGGGATGGTAAGAGAACAGTGGGATAAAAAATTAGGGGTACCGTCTTTGTAATATTTTGTGATTGAGTGATTGGACCCCCCCAATTCAACCTAGGAGAGAAGGGAAGGTTTTAAGGATTGTTGATGGAAAGCAAGGAAACGGAGGGATGGTGGGTTCGAGAGAATGAGAACAACAGTGTTAGTGTGTGACTGATCTGCTTAAATATGTTTTAGGAAGTAGGTGATTGGTTAAGGAGGCAAAGTGAGGCATGGTCCCACTGCCGAACCTTTGTTATCTAGTTAACTTTAATCAACTTTATACAATAAAAAATGGTAAAACTTTGAAATAATTCTTCCTTTCTTTTCGGCTTAGTCCCTTCATCCATCTGGGGTCAACTTTGAAATATTGCAATTTAAAATGACATTTTTTTTTTATTGATTGTAACTGTGAATTATCTTTATTTCAGTCTTCAGTGTCAAATAATTAATACAAATTATTCTAATATGATGATCTGCTGCTCAAGATACATTTATAATTGTTATAAGCATTGCAAACTGTTGGGTTGCTTTATAAAATGTGTAACTGCAATACAGTACCATTAAAAAAATTACTATTAAATATGTATTATATTTTATTCATTGAGGCCACATAGAATTTCAAGAGTGGAAGACATTCATAATGTAAAAAGGTTTTGTTTGAAATAAATGATGTTATTTGAACTTTCTTCTCTTAAAAAAATACTCAAATGTTTCAGTTTCCACAAAGCTGCGAAGGAATGTTTTTTTAGCATTGACAACTATATGAATCACTATTATGATTGAGTTTAAATAATATCACAATAGAACAGCAAATTAAATTGCATATTACAATCATTTATGAAAGTTTATGTGACTGTAGACTGAAAAAAAAGCAGAAAACTCAGTGCAATAAATGACATTTTCAGCTACATTCAGCACTGTGGCTCAGTGGTTAGCGCTGTTGCCTCACAGCAAGAAGGTTGTTGGTTCGAGTCCCGGCTGGGACATGAGGCTTTTCTGTATGAAGTTTGCATGTTTTCCACGTGTTTGCGTGGGTTTCCTTCATGGGCTCTGGTTTCCCTCACAGTCCAACGATATGCGCTATAGGTGAATTGAATAAACCAAATTGGCCGTAGTGTACAGTATAAGTGTGTGTTCGCAAATTAGTGTGTATGGGTGTTTCCCAGTACTGGGTTGCAGCTGGAAGGGCATCCACTGGGTAAAACATATACTGGAATAGTTGGCTGTTCATTCCACAGTGGTGACCTCTGAAATAGAGACTAAGCCAAAGGAAAATGAATAATATTTCAGTTTTACTGTTTGTATTTTAGATTATAATGCAGTCTTGGAGAGCAGAATAGGCTTCTTTTAGAAACAAAGAATATCGTACTCACCTTAAACTTTTAACTGGTCGTGTAGTAAAGAGCATAGCGGGCTGTGGATCTGTGTTAAGAAAAGAGTAATGGTTGACTCCTTATGCACAGTTATAACAGTGGCACAGATATAAACAGTAGACACAGGCATGTCTGGGTGGGGTATTTTTGTGCCTCTCTCTCCCTCAGGACCTGAACCCCATCCCAACTCACAGAACACTGTCGAATGTTTCTCTAATTAGCAGAAAGACATTCCACACACACCTCCGGCACATTTACAGCCCCCTGTTCCTATTTTTGGCACATGTGAGGAAAAAATGAGTTCAAAAAATTATTTTGTTTTGTTTTGTTTCATAATAACAACATGGTTTATTATATAAGACATATAATGATACACACAGAAAAACAATATAATATGCAGTACTGGTCAAAAGTTTGGGGTCAGTTTTTTTTTTTCATTTTTTTTTAAAGAAAATTATTCTGTTCATGAAGGTGACATTTATTAAATGTAAAAAAAAGTAAAATAGTTAAATATTTATTACAATTTTAAATAAGTGCGTATGCAGTTTCAAATGAAATTATTACTCCAGTCATTATTGTTTTTATTACTTTTATTATTATTATTAATAATAATAATAATAATAATAATAATAATAATAATAATAATAATAATAATAATAATAACAATAATAATAACAGAGTGATTTCTGTAAGATCTTGTGACTCTGAAGACTCTTGGAGCAATGAAGCTGAAAATCCATCTTTAAAATCATAATTTGGAATAATGATTGGAATCATTGGAATAAATAATTCAATTAAATTATAAACTACTTTTGAGCAGTTATTTTATAGTGCAAAAACCTTTCACAATTTTACAATTTGTACTGTTTTTGTGATGAAATAAATGCAGCCGTGGTGAGCAGGAGAAGCTTATTTTAAAACATTAAAAAAACATACTGACCCCAAACTTTTGACCGGTAGTGCATGTCACTGAGATGGTACATTTTTAGAAGCTATTAATGTTTAGCATTAAGATATATTAAAGCTAATATTTATATTGTTTACTAGGTAATAATAAGTGCCTGAGGTGTACAATTTAAAAAGGGACTAGGCCAATTACAGATTTTTTTTATTCAATCTTTTTCTGTGAATTTGCATAATGAAAAGTGTATCTGCAGAATAAAAACCAAAAACTGTTACTTAATCAGTGACTACTGAATAAAAATGTACATTTATTTATTTATTTATTTATTTATTTATTTATTTATTTATTTATT
>CAIGQQ010033975.1:1283625-1301480 GCA_903798035.1 Danio albolineatus | reverse complement strand
ATTTATTTATTTATTTATTTATTTATTTATTTATTTATTTATTTATTCATTCATTCATTCATTCATTCATTCATTAATATATTCATTTATTTATATATTTAAAATATCTGGTTTTGAAAATTGAAATTATTTTAACATTATAAAGCTAGTCTATTTGTTATTTTATTCATTAAAATAATTATAATAATTAGTAATTATGCTGACAATTGAAACATATTTAGGAAAAAACTGTAGCCAAAACCAACATATATATAAAAAATGACAGAAAGTCAACACTAAAATTATAATAAATAATTTGATGAAGAAATGTAAACAAAATATTCTAAATAAATAATATTTAAATCTAAATTGTGTACTTAAATGTAATACATTAAATATTTTGTATATTTTGTTTTATATATGACAAGATATACAATAATCATAATTTGAAGAGGGTCAAATCCTTTCATCAAAGTAAAACTATCAAATTGCACCCATTCTTGTGTTAGGACAATTTTTTTTGATCCTCTTCAAATATTCACTTTACTGTACATACAAGCTAGAGAAACGTATATAGCAACTGTCAGTTTTGAAATATCCAACTATTATTATCTCACTTTTGAAGCAACACTTGACAGTGGAAATTCATGCCACTGTGCAACTCCTGCCTGGCTGACCCTACAGCTGTGTGTGAAATGTGACACGGCCGCTGGTTTTACCCAGTGTGTGAGTTATGGAGCAGGCAGTTTGGGCAGTGTGGGGCAGAATAGGTAATGTGTGGGTGTAGAGGAGGGTTAACACAGCAGGGTGAGACAGGAGAGAAAGAGAGAGACAGGAGCCTTCTTTAGACAGGAGCTCTGGCTGCCGCAGCTGTCTCTACCATTCCTGGCCTGTCGACAGTCCACACATTGGAGAATTAAGAGGGACTGAAGGTTGGCCCCTTTTTCTTCGGTCGCTCACTTAGTTTGCTTTACTCTTCTCCTATCGGACATTTCTGCAGTACTATCCCATTTTGACAGTTCTTGGGCCAGAGGCGCCCAATATGGCGGACCAGTACAACACCAACGAGGAGAAAATCCTGAGGGACAGTCACACCAAAGAGATCGACTTGATCAACAGGGACCCCAAGCAAATCAATGAAGATGTTGTGAAGGTATGGCATTAGTAACACTTTCTCTTGGCATGGCCCTTTTGGTTATTACAGTTAACTCTATTTTCAGTGTCATTGAGCGATAGCCAATCATGTTATTGCATATTTTGAACAAGATTACAGTTCAATCACATTTCTATATCGTTCAACTTGTAGTTAGGGAAGGCGGGACCATCTGTTGTCAGTCAAGATAGCAAATAAATGAAGTTTGACACTAAAGTGATATAAAGTTATGGTAAGAACATGAATGAACTTTAGAAGGTATGTTAAAGAAATGGTATATCTTACTGAAATGTATCGCATCTCGTGTTATCGCTGAATCAGTGTTTCGGATCCGAAAAGGCCTCGATAAAACAGCTTGTAAATTTTAAGTCACATAACACGTTATATTTAGTACCTCAGCAACACCATTCCAAATCCAAAACTCATTAGTTAGCCAAACAACTTTTCGCTAATCTAGACATGAGAATTTTGCTGAATATAAGCGTTTTGTCCTGTGTTTATTTTATATTTGCATATAAAGTACAATCATCCTACAACTATAAATAGCCTATAATAACATGCTTAATATCACAGTATTACTTTATAACACTTTATTTTGATGGTGCACAAACAGACATTAAACTGACTATGTAATTTACCAATACATGTCAAGTATACAAGCCAACTCTAACTTAAAAGTCTACTGGTAATATAATCCCTTACAAAAAAGTATCATGGTATCATTATTGTAAAAGTGTAGGAACCATGTTTTTTTGTGTGTGCATCATGTAATTTGAATTACCTTTTAATTACCACAGTTGTACTACAGTTAATTAAACTAGTGTAGTAAAACCATCTGATTACCATGACTTAATTACACTAACCATGTTTTTTTTTTTTTTTTTTTTAAGCATGGTTAATTTTATAAGCAACAAAAGTTATTTGACATATATTTGCAAAAGAAATTATTTACATTTGACCTTTTCCCTTCAGGTTTGGCTTTGTTACAAGGTTTGGCTATGAAACCTGATGACTGATTTCTATTTAATTCTAATCCATAGATAATTTCTATTTAAATGCCATCTAAGCAAACATTTTGGCAAAGCTTCCACAGAAAATCAAAAGTACATTATATTTATATATATATATATATCAGTAATTAGGCTCATTAAGCATATAGGGTTTGTCAAAAATACACTGTAAAAAATTCAAAGTTGAGTTAACTTAAAATTTTAAAGCAACCGACTGCAAATAAATTTTGAGTTTATTAAGCTTCAGTGGTTGAAGTTGTGCTAAAAAATTTTTTTTTAAGTTGACCGAAAAGGCTGGTTTAGGGCAATTATACCTTACGGAATAATTTGGCACAACTTTAAACATTGAAGCTTAATAAACTCAAAATTTCTTTGCAGCCGGTTGCTTTACATTTTTAAGTTTTTACATTTTTACTTTTTATTTTTTTAAGATATGGAGAAATCTAAATTTAAAGTCTCCTCAACTTATTTTTTTACTTTCATTGAACAAACAGTTCCAAACATGCAGTTGAATAATTTTTATGAGTAAATTCAACTCTGAGCTCAAAAATTTGTCCACCTACTGTAACTTACAATTTTAAGCTGAGTGAACAATTTGTAAGTTGGATTTTTTACAGTGCATGTACACATAACTATAAATAGATTTTGAGAAACTGATAAAGCATGCAAACTATCCATTAACTTCCTAAATGGCGAAGTTGATACGAGTGTACTGGTGATCTGGTGCTTGGAGACCGAGTTGCTTGCGTGTGAGAAGCACAACACTTTATGCTGTAGAGCCAAAAATAGCAGTGAACCTCCTTCATCTGCCAGGACAAGCCATACTATCAGTATTTATAGGAGCTCAAAGGGTGTGTCAGACATTCAAATCTATTACTTCTCATGCCTTTTAATAATTCACTAGATTAGTAGGAGAAAATGTGCAATTTGTATTGACCACTATGTATCATACAATACATGCTATGTATCATACAAATCATCAATTGGTATTTTTTCACTGCTGACTGTGAGACGATGAGCAATATTGTGGTTAGAAACATACTGTTGCTACGATGTGATTATGTTTATAGAACAATTAAAGTTCCATTTGTAAGTACACATCAGGCCTACAGGGGATTTTAAGGGAGGAATAGTTTTTGAACATGACAGCTTATACATGTTGTCACTGTCTTATCTGTTAGGTTTTAATTTAGAAAGAAACCTTTAATGCTCGTTAAAGCAACATTTGTTTGATTACAAATAGTAATATTATGATAGGGGCGCCACGGTGGCGTAGTGGTTAGCACGTTCGCCTAACAGCAAGAAGGTCGCTGGTTCGAGCCCCGGCTGGGTCAGTTGGCATTTCTGTGTGGAGTTTGCATGTTCTCCCCGTGGTTGCGTGGGTTTCCTCCGGGTGCTCCGGTTTCCCCCACAAGTCCAAAGACATGTGGTATAGGTGAATTGGGTAAGCTAAATTGTCCGTATAGTGTATGAGTGTGTGTGTGTGGATGTTTCCCAGAGATGGGTTGCGGCTGGAAGGGCATCCGCTGTGTAAAAATATGCTGGATAAGTTGGCGGTTGATTCCGCTGTGGCGACCCCGGATTAATAAAGGGACTAAGCCAAAAAGAAAATGAATGAATGAATGAATATTATGATAAATATTATTACTGTTATTTTGTATTATTATTATTATTATTATTATTATTATTATTATTGCAATTTAATAGGTTTGGAGGTAACTTTTTATTTCGATGGTCCATTTGAGTATTAGTAGACTGTCTACTTAATATCTGTTTATACTGACATTCAACAGACATTTAACTGACTATAAGATACTTTGCAAGTACATGTCAATTTACACTAACCCTACACGTAACCCCAACCCTAACCCCGACCTGACAGTCTACTTATAATGTAATAAGAATTAGTTGCAATGTAACTTAAATTTAACAAACAGACCATCAAAATAAAGTGTGACCGGTTTTGATTGTAAACCAATTAATGTTGATTGCAAATTTCTAAACATCAATACTCCAGCCTTCATTTCCACACAATGCTGTTGATGTTGCAAGCTGGGCCATATTTGTTTTTAAACCATGATTCGTTTTCGGTGAGAACTTAATTTATCTGAAAGACTTTTTTTTTTTTTTTTGTACATTTACATTGTTTACATTGTTTTTAATGTCACTTTGGTTACAATTCCTTATACTTAATGTGTGATTATCATTAATTGTGTCACAATTTGCAGAAAACATTAACTAAAATATTAGTCACTTTAATTTATTATTAAGTTCATATGCAAAAAAATATTGCCAAGGAAATTAACAATAATAATAATTTTAAAAGAAAAAAAATCCTAATTCCTAAAATTCTACTTAAATTAGTATTTTACTCTCTACTGTATATAAGATTATTAAGATCATTTCTTAATCGTTGTCACTATCATTTTAATATTTTACCCATTTTGAACCAAAATGTTTTATAATAGTTTTTCAAATTTAGCATGATCACTTGGAATTTAACCAACTAAAGCGTAATTCAAGAGTTCACACTTAGCTGATGATTGATTATAAAGTGTATTTGGCATGCTGTCCCGGGAGAGAGCCCTGAGCTCAGAATATCCTTGAGCCCGGAGCTCCCTCCCGTTTAAAGGGCGAGAGAAGAGTTTGAGCTCAGGTAAGTCTCGAGAACTCCCCCCGCTTGTGAACGTGCTGAGATATATCTTAACTAGAGTTGCTTTAAGATGCTATTTAAAAGTAGTCAATTTACTTATGTAGTATGCTTTTTGGACGGTGGGAGGAAACCGGAGAACCCGTGGAAAACCCACGCGAACACGGGGAGAACATGCAAACTCTACACAGAAACGCCGACTGGCTCAGGGAGAGGCTGAACCAGCGGTGTTCTTGCTGTGAGGCAACAGTGCTAACCACTGGGCTACCGTGCATCCCATAGGAGAAGGGGAGGAGTTGGGGTGGAAGGGGGGATTCTTCAAGATGAAGATGACCGGAGTGGGAAGCTCTGGTAATTTATAGTGTGTAAGGATTCCTCTGATTTGTGCAATATGCGGAGCTGATATGGTACCAGCTGTGTTCAATCATAAGCACGTGATACTCTCGAAATTAGTTTATAAATAAACCCCACACATTAAAGCAGACACTTTACTTGGATTTAATATGCTTCCAATCTATATAAAACCACAGTTTTGCATTTCATTTGATGCAAAGTCCAAAATAAGACACCTGGCCTTTACCCCATTTGCAGAAGACTGATATTGTTTTCAGTGTATTTAAATAGAGGGTACATAAAGATTTGAAATAACTTACTGAAATAGTTGGTCTTAATCCTCTCGAGTTGTTATGAGATTGAAGTTAAAATAAACAAGGTGCCAGACTGCCTCTACTGATGGGGGATTTTGATATCCAATGTCGCTGTTTAGAGAATTAATCATCATCCATTTTAGGAGCTCAACTAGAAAAGAGCCCATCACTGCCAGATCACTGACATTGACTTATGGACAAAATGACAAACAGGTTTTGGCAGGACTCCTCTGGTTCTTAAGGTTTTTCTTCTTTTTGTGATTCTATTGGTTTTGGTATAATAACTTGGATCAATAACTACTACCATGACCTCTCCATTTTTAATAGCTCAAAAGTTACAAAATATATAAAAGTCAACTATAAAGGAAAATAAAGTAATGATAATAACAACAGATGACAGATATTGTACAATGCCATTTGCAGGTGTTGTATAATAGGTTGCGCTTGTATACAGAAAAGCAATAAATTAAAAGTGAAATTAAATAATACTGTCAATAAGTGAAACATAAACATGAAAGCATGAAAGATAAATATCTTTAACAGAGTATACAAAGTTGCATTGGAATATAGAACAAAAACATCATTAATAATAATAAACAACACAAAATGGTTTATTAATAAGTTAAAATAATGGAAAACAAAATTCTTAAAGGGGTAGTTCATTCAAAAAAGGAAAATTTATAGCTAAAGTACTCACCCTCAGGCCATTGTAAAAGATGCATGTGACTTTTTTTCTTCACTAAAACATTAAAGAATATTTTTAGCTTAATCCGTGCTCCTTTGAGATTCTTATAATGGCAGTCAATGGCAGTTTTTGACATTAAATATACCACATACAAGCAAGTCCAAATGGATCCCTGTGGGTCCTGGTGATCCACTGAGGTTTTAGGAAGTTAAACGTTTGGTCTGTGCAAGACATTAAATGTTATTTACAATATTATTAGCTTACATCCATTGGCAAATACTTCTTAGACAAGTTTAGTGAGCATGAGCTTCCGGTCGCTTAATGACGAGTGCTTCATACAGGTGAGTGGGCTTGACAAACCATCTGCAGAAACACTCTTCTCTCTCTAAAAAGAAAAAAGAACTCCTTACTTCAGCATTTTATTCTCTGAGCACTAACAGTTCCTTTGACCGAAAGCTAAATGTAAATGTAGTATGCACGAGCATGTACACAGACGTGAGGTGACACGAGTTGGTTTTAGTCAAAATGGTTTGTCATCAAGCGATTGTACTCTTGGCTCACTACACTTGGATTAAAGCTAATAACATTCAAAATAATGCTCGGCTTCTTGCAATGCATCTTCAGGAACCACAAGGGTTGATTTGGAGTTTATTTTTAAGAACCGGTAACCTTTGACTTTGCATTGCACAGATTACCAAGGAACACGGATTCATCACAAAACGTGTTTAATGTTCCACTAAAGAGAAAATGGTAACACTTTATTGCATGAAAAAAAAGTGAGGATGACGTAGAAAATCTCAATGAAAACGTTTATTCAGCATAGCAGTCTCAAAGAAGTCTTCGGCGGTGTGGGCGTCGAGTAGTGTTGAAATCAAGTCAACTTTATGGTAATGATGAGCTATGACGCAGTTTGGCGGCAATCAGAATGTAGAAGTCCATCACTTGAGTCACTGTGAACTTTGGTTCCGACCACAGTTGTTCTCCAGAGATTTAATATTGCGGTCGCTGGATTTCCAGTTATTTACAATGTTTTCTTACAGGGACATACAGTACATTAAAAAAAGTTTGTGACAAGTTACTGATGTGCATTAATGTTTTTTTTTTTTCTTTAAAAAAAGTGGGAATTTCATGCAGCAAATCAGCATTGCTGCTTCAGAATTTTTCAGACACATGGACACATAATAGATGACTTAAACAACTTGATCTTCCATTGTTAAATTAATCTGATAAAAGAGGGCAACATTTTACGATAGATAGAATGTTTTATGAGGGAATGTCAGCGATTTGCTGATAATGCTGCAACAGCGCCTTTAAATACGAGATCGATGTAGCGAACTTTGACGCTCTCAACGCCTTCGGTGTGAATGTACAGCTAAACTCAAAGCTTTATACTGTTTTAGATGTTGCCTTTAGATGTTAATGAAGTTGAAAAAAGGTCAACGCAGACGGTAGTGCTTTTGCCTCACAGCAAGAAGGTCGCTGGTTCGAGCCTCGGCTGGGACAGTTGGCATTTCTGTGTGGAGTTTGCAAGTTCTCTGTGCGCTTGCGTGGATTTCCTCCTCATACTCTAGTTTCCCCCACAAGTCCAAAGATATATGGTATAGGTAAATTGGGTAAGCTAAAATTGTCCGTAGAGTATGCGTGTGAATGAGAGTGTATGGATGTTTCCCAGTGATGGGTTGCAGCTGGAAGGGCATCCGCTGCATAAAACAAATGCTGGATAAGCTGGCGGTTCATTCCACTGTGTCAACCCGAGATTAATAAAGGAACTAAGCCGAAAAGAAAACGAATGAATGACATTAACAAAGGGTAACACTTTATAACAACTACACATTAGTTTATTAACTAGGTTGTTATTATTAATAGTTTATTGATCATTTACTTGCACATTCTGAATAATATTTAAAAAAACACCAATAATTCACCAATGAAATAATTTAGTATTAAAAAAATGAATCAACAATGTAGGAAAACACAATCTTTAAGCACATTATACATGTCAGGAATACAATATTTGTAGATACATTTATAAACTACTTACTAATGTCTATTAGTGTAGAGTTAATGCTTAACAGATATTATATAAACCATTTGCTAATGCTTAATAAATGGTTCATAGTGCATAGTTACAGTATTATAAAGCCAAGGATGTCACCCAAGGATAATTTAAATGGATGAACTATGTCTTTAAAAGTCTGTGCTTAAAAACGTCTGCACTTGTACTAAGATTGTACTAACCAATATCTTTGCGTCTGTTTTATTCTCCCAATAATGCAAGGTGGATTTCGAGGATGTGATCGCCGAGCCTGATGGCACCCACAGTATGGATGGCGTGTGGAAGGCCAGTTACACCACCTTCACCGTCTCCAAGTACTGGTGCTACCGTGTGCTGTCCGCCGTCTTTGGCATCCCAGTGGCGCTGCTGTGGGGTTTCTGCTTCGCCTGCATCTCCTTCTGTCACATTTGGGCCGTGATGCCTTGTATCAAGAGCTATCTGATCGAGACGCAGTGCCTGAGCCGCATCTACTCTCTCTGCATCCACACCTTCTGCGACCCCCTGTTTGAAGCCCTAGGGAAGATTTTCAGCAGCGTTCGGGTTGCCTTACGCAAAGAGGTTTAGATTGCTTCGACAAATCAAGGTTTACATGTTCAGTCCTTTCGTTTTACAGTTATTTGTTTTGGGTTAGTGGCTTTCGAGGTGCCTAAAAATGAAAATAAATATTGTCTGTATGTGTATGTGAGGCTTTGGGAGCAATTTAGGAGTACGCCACGTGTTTGTTCAGAGAGAACAATGAAAAAGACCTTTCTGAATGACGATGGAGAGTAAAGCTGATGTGATATCACCTCTCTCGATGTGTGACAGGTTTAAAATGGGATGCTGTTGAGTGTGGTATTTTTATCATGATCAATGTCAGATGTGTTCTGAGCAATTACTAATTAAACTTTTCAATTTAAACAACAATGATTTGAATAGTGTATTTTATTTTAAAATATGTGATGAGAGACAGTCAAAAATGACTTATTCAAACTCTAAAATTAGTTGAAACAACACAACTCTTGCTTTTTATTGGTGGGGCAACTTAATTGTTTTATGTTTAATCAATTTAAATTTGTAAAAACTATTAAGTTAACTTAACTGATTTGTGTTAGGACAACATATAGGAATTGTGTGGAACCCAGCATTTTCTACAGTGTTTGAAGGCATATATGTAAATATTCATAGCGTTTCAGGGACATGAGAACTTCTATACTCATACATTTGTGACTAGAGATGATATTGAGTATGATTTTGTATAATAAACTGCAGCCATGAATCCATGCAATCATTTTAGTCTCTGAAACTTCCAATTTAATCAATTAATATTTATATTTACTACTGCATTTATTACATTAAATATACAGTTATAGTATTTTATAACATTTCAATTTAAAATAAATACATTTTATACATGTATATATTGGAAATATATAATATAACTACATTCAAAAAATCACTTTTGCTGCTTTTTCAAACTATATATTTAAGTTGAAATGACACATGTTCAATCCAATTATATTTGTAAAACTATTAAGTTAATTTAATTGATTTGAGTTGTGGCAACATGTAGGAATTGTGTGGAACATAGCATTTCTACAGTGGGCATATGTGTAAATATTCATAGTGATAAATAATCATCATGAAATAATGTTTTTGGGTCATGAGAAATTCTGTACTCATAAATTTGTGACTGATATGATATTGGGTATGATTTTGTGTCATAAACTGCAGCTATGAACTAATTAAATCTTTTAGTGTTTCAGAAACTTCCAAATTAATCAGTTAAATTGGACTAAAATCAAAGTACTATATATTTACATTTACAACTGCATTTATTACATTAAAAATACAATAACAGCATTTTTTTTTTTTTTTTTGGCTTAGTCCCTTAATTAATCCGGGGTCGCCACAGCGGAATGAACCGCCAACTTATCCAGCACTTGTTTTACGCAACGGATGCCCTTCCAGCCACAACCCATCTCTGGGAAACACATCCATACATTCTCATTCACACACATACACTACGGACAATTTAGCTTACCCAATTCACCTGTACCGCATATCTTTGGACTGTGGGGGAAACCGGAGCACCGGAGGAAACCCACGCAACCACGGGGAGAACATGCAAACTCCACACAGAAATGCCAACTGGCCCAGCCGGGGATCGAACCAGCGACCTTCTTGCTGTGAGGCGAATGTGCTAACCACTAGGCCACCGTGGCGCCCAACAGTATTTTAAAACGTTTCAATTTAAAATATATATTTTATACAATTCTATATTGGAAAATAAAGATGAATTTTCAGTATTACTCTTTATGTCACATGAAGTTTTCAGAAACCATTAAAATATGCTGATTTGTTGATCTATTATGATCAATTATAATTCATGCTCAAGCTCAGTGTTGAAAAAAAAAAACTGCTTTATATTTTTGTGTAGCTTTAATACCTTTCACATTTCAGTTTTCTTTAATGATTTAAAACTTTGATAAATAAACGTGTCCCCTACAGAAATTTGAAGCAGCACAACTATTTCTATCATTCATAATAAGAAATGTTTCTTGTGCATGTGTGTGTGCGTGTACATGACTATATTTCTGTTTCTCACTTTAGCTGGCTAATTATACTCGTCTTGTCAACACATTTATGCACAGTAAGACATCAACACATACAATTTATTTCAATAAATAAAAGCTACAACTACACATATTGAATGTAAATAAGCAGTGTATTATTCAGAAGAAAAAACAGCAGCTTTACAACTGTCAAAAATAAGAGTTTCAGTTAATAGTGTATTGAATCTCATAAAATAAATATCTTTTGTGATAATACTGCCTCTATCATTTTCCTTATCCTCGTCTGACAAGCCTCGCTAACAATTATATGAAATGTACTTGTCCTCTTGTAAACCTGTTTTTATATAAAGATGAAGCAACAAACATAGACTGAAATCATGTCCCTCAGAGCAATATTAAGCAAAATATGTAACTGCAATAAACACTTTAATCTCATCGATTACAAACACTGTCTGACAAGACAAACAACCAGTCTTTCACTTTTAAAAACGATTTGCTCGTTTGTCATGTTTGATTACCGTGATGCGTTGCAGAAACATTGTGCAAAGAGAGTGTGGTCCTGTGGGCTTGACAGTAAAGTTTACATGTAAAATGATAAAGAACAGTGATAACATTAAGAACATGTATATGTGCCGAAAATAAAAGTGCTTATGTATTTAATATAAACAACAAAAACGTTATCTTCTGACAAGTCCATGTTCACTATGAAGAGCGACTGGCCGTGTTTCTCATTAGGTTTCGAAAGAAAGAGAAGAAACATGTGTGTCATCAACATCTTGTTTTCATCTGTGTGTTGTTAACCTCCTCAGCTCAAAGCAGTTTTGTGTAGTGTCTGACAGTGGCCTCCTTTTAACCCATAAAATTATGTAACATCTTTAGTAGGCCTACAAATGATGTCAAACTTCATCAACCACCATCAGTAGAATGCGCTTGTCAATCCTTTACTGAAACGTAGAAAATAAAAGTGCGGGTGAGTACATTTTCATTTTCAATAGGGTATATGCACACAGACTTTAAATTTCAGTCAGCCAGCCAGCCTCAGGGCTTCTGGTGAATTGTCATCCTATACAAAATCGCAGTGTTTAAGATCGTATTTCTTCAAAAAACAGCAATCTTCACTGCCTGGATGAGATACGATATAAAGTAGGTCTCAGACCAAACATGAAGCACAGCAATAAATTATATTTTCCCCCGCCATGTCTTTAAAATATGGAAATTAATTTTACCCAAGTATTTTCAATGGAGTTTCAGTGCTAGCCTGCGGCTAATAACTGTGCATGCATTTAAATGGTCTTAGGTGTCTTTTTAAGCTTTAAAAATCAAATGGATGCTTAAGTCTATTTAACTGATTATATTTTGTTTATATTACAACATCAAGGCTGTGAAAGGAACCTTATGAAAATGAAAAATGTCATATAAAGCAAAACACTAGCTGTGCATACAGCCAATTAATATTGAACACAAATGAAGACATTTTGAAGATTGCTGGAAATTGGTAACCATTGAAATCTATAGCATGAAAAATATAACTATAGAATTCAATGGCTTGTTTCCAACATTCTTCGAAATGTCTTTTTTGTGTGAGTCTATGTGTACTCATGAGATTAAAAAAAAAAAAAAAAAAAAAAAAAAAAAAAACAGGTTTTGAACAAATTAGAATGGGAAAAATTTCATTTTGGGTGAACCACTCCTTTAATTTAGTGTCGAACTGTTCACACTCTTAAATAATCAGGTCTCATGACTGTATTTTTATTAAACCTGTGCCTTGTTAGCCCTGCTTCATTAAAACCCAACCCCTAAACCCAACCTTCATTGGGGATGAGCAAATCACGCTAAATTGTACAAATAGCTGGGAGATGGCGTTGTTGAAACTGTAATGGCCATCACACAACGCAAAAAAAAGCTACAGGTATGTTGCATGTGCATTTTGATGTGTGGTTTGGGTAATTTACAGAGAGGCTGATATAAGCCACATGTGAAGATTTTACTGAAGTATAAACATTCTGCAGGTTAATGATAAATGAATGGATCAAATTGGGCATCATTTTAACTTTAGCTGTGACTTTGCAGTTTTCTGCATGGCATTCCTTTAATTTGGTGTCAAACAGTTTACACCATTAAATGTTCAGGTCTCATGATCGTATTTTTCGTTAAAGCCCTGCCTTGTGTTTAAAACCAGCCTGATCTCACAAGGAAACAACTATTTAACGTTTTGCCAGTTTAGTTCATTGTACAAAATTTTACAATTTTTAAAAGAAGGCATGGCACCAAACCTCACCCCTAAACCCAGCCATCATTGGGGACGAGCAAATTGTACTAAATTGCTGGGAGATACAGAAGCATTGTTGAAAATGTAACAGTGCGAAAAAGCTACAGGTACTGTAGGCTGCATGTGCATTTTGATGTGTAGTTTGAATAATTTACAGAGGCTGATATAAGTCAGGTGTCAAGATATTACTGCGGTATAAACATTCTGTAGGTTAATTAAAATTTAATGGATTAAACTGTGCATCATTTGAACTTTAGCTGTGACTTTGCAGTTTTCTGCATCGCAATATTTGATATCTACTAAAGTCACAACTTACAAAATAGTCGCAAATAAAGTGTCTGTCCACTTTTTTTCCAGCAGTGCTTAAGATTTTTTTTCCCCATAGGCATCAAAGAAATATTTGTAAAAGTCTTGACCCAAATCCACCAGCTATTAGGAGAATCTTTAGTTCCATCCACTCCAAAAAAGCTGATCTCTCTACACTTTCATATCTGTAAATTGGCTTGTATATACAGTAAGTTACATTATATAGTTACATATTTTGTAACACAATAAAATACTGTTCCTGTAAATATACAACCAGCTATTTTTATTTAAGAGTTATATTTGATAATATTAATATTTTATATTCAATTTACATTTCCCGATCATGTTTTTATTATGTCGTGTTTACGGTGTTTCTTGGAATTACATTCTTTTTCCCCATTAAAGCCCTGTGTCATTTTGTCCAATTATCATATTGCTTAAAAGATTACATTTAAATGTTTGTTTAAATGGGGTGCCAAGGTAGCGTAGTGGGTAGCACGATCGCCTCAAAGCAAAAAGGTCGCTGGTTTGAGCCTCGGCTGCGTCAGTTGCCATTTCTGTGTGGAGTTTGCATGTTCTCTCTATGGTCACGTGAGTTTGCTCCAGTTTCCCCCACAAGTCCAAAGACATGTGGAATAGGTGAATTGTCTCTTTAAATCAAACAACAATTGAATCCATTGGACATTCTGTACTAATATGCCTCAGAGCCTTGTTTTCATTCCTGTGAGAAATTTAATATGCTATCCTCACTGAGCTCTGCACAAACTCAACTTTAGTTCAGGATTCATACAGATGTTTGAGCCTTTATCTTAAGCCGTTGTGTGAATATTTTGAGATTCAATTCTATATAAGTAAACAAGGTTGTTAATAAAGACACTGACCGTGTGAAAACGTCAATAATTTTTCTTTCTATGCTTTTTTTTCTTAAAAACTTGGGAAACAAATTATTTTAAGGGGAGTAAATGATGACATGAATGAACTATGCTTTTAAGGTCGAGTGGATTTTGCATGTTTACATCACAGCGGGGGTATTTACACTTAGAAACTCTAAGACACATTTAAGACCGTCAGAAACCCGATCTGGTGGTTTGAGATTCAGCCAAGTGTAAATCCATCTGGCTGTTCAGGCCACATATGCAAACTTTGCTGCTTCTGAACAGATCTGTCTCAGCGTACAGATGTCTCGTCTCGTAAGAGAACGTGGCACACAATGTTTTCTGTACCACAAATGTCAAAGCTAATTCAGCCACGTCGGGTTTTAAGCAGCCACTTGAAATGTGGCACATTTTGATGCCCAGCACCAAAACACACTCATGTAGCCATGCACAATCAGACAGCCATTCAAACGATAAAGATCTGTTAATAATTTACTGTTTACAACTGATATTAAAATGTGTTTCTGTAAATACGACCATGAATAGATTATGCGAAATACAGGTGAAAACATTGTCTTAGGTTGTCAACATTTTGAGCTTGTCCACTTTGAACCACTTTCACAGGGAGTCTATACGGGGAGTGTAGAAGCTCTGCAGCAGACAGGAATTACATTTTTCCACTTTAAAACATAAATATGGCTTGAATTCACTCATTCGAACACAAACAAGGGATATGTGCAGAAATACTGCAGAATCAATAAAACGATACTCCAAAACTGCTCATTCCACATTAATGTTTTCTAAAAAGTGTTGATATTTTAACTATATTAATAATTTATTTGTAACTATTATTTCTAACTAAATGTTTTTAGTACTGTGTGCAGGATGATCATCAGCCAGTCAGACGATGATATACTGCTCTTTCATGATTGGTCAGACTCGCATCTAATGATATTTGGCTCTTTCTTAATTGGTCTGACTCACATCTACTCACACTTGCTTTCTTTTCTAAAACCATTGATCTTCAGATCTTCGATAAATACTGCAAACTACGTAGAAAGTCAAATGTCGAAGAAAAAAAAGCCTTTTAAATGAAGAAATCAGTGACTGTATGCAAGCAGTTTTTGTTGGTGCTGTTGTTCCTTACTAAGATTTCTGTATAAGTTGTTTAAACATTATGAATTATTAGTTATATGTGAATTAAATATGTATTAGTTACAGTATATTGAATTGAATATGAATTATATATAGACTGATCAAAAATTATTTTACAAAACTTCATGACAACAAATGTATTTATGCTAAACTGAAAAAAAAATTGTTTATATTTGGTTTCAGCTTTGTTTAATTCAACTTAAAAATAGGCAGCAATTTTTTTACAGTGCACATATATTTGTATATATATATTAGGGCTGTCAATTGATTAAAAAAATTAACTAATTAATCACGCTTTTGTTTGTGATTAATCATGATTAATCACGAAAAGCCGTATTTATAACAGAAATAAAAACACAGGCATGTAAGTGCCATTTGAATTTTAAAACAATCAATGCCAATAACAAACTAAAATTATTCCATGTTGGATTCTAAGTGAACTACAAAAAAATCCAAAATACAGGCATTGCAAATATGGAAATTGGAAGAAAAAAATAATAATAATAAAGTATTGAATACAAACAATTGTATTCATTGTAAAGTTGTTTTGCGAGTTGAGAACATTAATTATAAAGTAGAAACAATTTTGATTAGTCCTCCTTAACAGTTTAGACAGTCCAGTCTATTGACATAATCGGGTGAAAACACACACACACGCAAGCACGCACACACACAGACAGAGAGAGAGAGCACGCGCAGTACAGCGCACTCCCTTCAGATTATCACCATGGACGACTACGGTTCTTATGGCTGTATTTCTCAAGCAAGGATTCTAAAACAGCAACGTGAAGCAGACGCTTTACAAGAGTTGCGTGTAGGGGGGAAACACGTCAAACTTAATGAAACATTTGAGGGTGCTTGGAATCAACTTGGAGAGGAATGGGCTGTCTCTGACAACTTGCGACATCATCTGGCCCTTTCACTGAGTACATTTACATGGATCCATATTATCCTTTATCCATATTCCTTTGCTCATTAAACACACGCAGGGCCGGAGCAAGCTGAACTGGTGCCCTATGTGAATGGTTATCACGCCGCCCTCAACCCGAAAGTGAAAAAGAAAGTGACCGGTTCGCGGATGAACGTGAGGGAGGGGGTAGGTGTCGCGGATTAAAGTGAGGGCTGGGGGGGGTTTGCTCACTATTCTGCCGCCCTTCTCGGCTGCCTAGGTTGCCTCTATGGACGCGCCGGCCCTGAACACACGTCAGCCACAACAGGAAATAAAAAAATGTATTAAATGCGTACATTTTTTTAACGGTTTAAATATTTCAATTTAATCGACATGCGTTAACGCGCTAATTTTGACAGCCCTAATATATATATATATATATATGCACTTTAAAAAATATATAGTAAAGATATTTAATAATTTGCATTTAAAAATGAGAAAAATGTTTAATTCAATAATATTATTCTGAGAAATTATATTCAGATTTAAAATAATAAGCAGTATTTGCATTGGCATCAGTATCGTTTAAAATGTAAGAAAAATCATTGTTTTTGTGTTATGGTTTTGTATATTCTGTATCGTATCACATTAATATATGCGGTAAAACTTTATTTCAATGGTCCATTTGAGTATTAGTAGACTGTCTACTTAATATCTGTTTATACTGACATTCAACAGACATTTAACTGACTATAAGAAACTTTGCAAGTACATGTCAACTTACACTAACCCTACACCTAACCCCAACACTAACCCCAACCTAACAGTCTACTTATAATGTAATGAGAATTAGTTGCAATGTAACTTAAATTCAACAAACGGACAATCAAAATAAAGTGTGACCATATATGCTAAATGTGTTATTGTCCATCCCTCACACAAACCAATGGTGTTCAGAAAGAAGTAACAAAATCTACTGCTGTCTGTTTAATTTTCTGTCACCTCCAGTTGTGTTTATATATAATGTGAGCACTTTACCTTGGTAAATTTAATTGAAAGTCTATATACAGTATAGACCCACCCATAGATCCTCCCTTTAAAAAAATTAGGAAAATGGTCAAAAGTGGACAAAGAGTACAGATTAAAATGCCACGTGTAAAATGAAATTTCATCCTTGTATAATTCTAAAATGTCTCTTCGTAACTGGTGTAAACAGGCTTTAAGTGTAAACATGAACCAGAATTGAACAACATTCCTTCTGTATAGTCTTGAACCACAAAATAGGAAGCTAAAAAAAAAACAGATTACTGCCACTCGAGGTCCTTGAAGATAAGAAAATGGGTGAAACACAAGTGGAGTAATTAAACTGACATTCTGAATTATTCCCAGATGAAAACACAGCTGAAGCAAACCGATTGTGACATTTAGCTTGCATCGCAGTCTCTTAGCTTTCCTGTGGTGTATATGGGTTTGGGATACTGTGCGTCTGGTTTATGTGATGGAGGTTTGGGTGATGCTCCGCTGGCTGCTGGTGCTTTTGATGACGTAGGTGGAGGAGTTGCTCTTACGGGAATCTTGCTCTGGATCGTAGCGGCACTGAGAGGACTTCAGATAGAGCGTAGAGCA
>CAIGQQ010033975.1:1245429-1263625 GCA_903798035.1 Danio albolineatus | reverse complement strand
ACGTCATGACACACGCACACACACACAAACAGGCAGCAGCCGTAACAATAAATCATTGGTTTCATTTATATTAAGTCTGCATAATTAAGGGCGTGGCCACTTCAGTGACAGCTAGGTCTCGCTCTGCTGATTCTGGCTGATTAGCCACTGAGCTCGGCACATATATCATTGCCTTTTGGGATTATTTCTTACACTTAACAGGTAATATGGCACACTGTGTGCACTTAATTGCACTCACAAACCATTCAAGTGACCTCTTTTTCCCAGGTGAGTGAAATTCTTATTCTTGAAAATTCTTGAACAGTCATATGAAGTTTTCATGCAGTGTTAAGCCTGGATTTCATCAATAGCCTTGCATTTACTAATACTGACTATATTTGAAGTATTTTTAAGTAATTTGTGTTTTCCTCCTGTAGAAAAACGTCATAAGAACAATGCTTAGTGGCTCAGTGTATAACAACAGTTTTTTTTAAAAATCAAATAGAATGTATTAATATAGTATACAACCAAGCACATGGCAGAACATAAACTAGTCACAGGTAATGAAGTATTAAGCATTTCTTCCAAAGAAAAACTCATCTAAATGCTATGGCAGGCATCTGTGTCTCCGCTAATGCTTTGCATCTTTGCCCAATTTTGGTTACCCCCAGTCGGCGCAATGACACACCAACAAAATTGCAATGGTTGGCCACGCCTACATGTATCTTCATTTGCGCTCTTCAGAAACCTATGGGTGACATCACGCATACTACGTACAAATTTTTTACAGTCTAAGGTGCGAGGACTGAAGCTAAAGGTGTTCAATTTAAAAGGTTTAACAGTTAAGATTGCTTATTTATTTATGTGTTTTGTTGAGTGTTTTCTTTTTTCATTTTAACTTTATGTTTCATTTGTGCGCTAAATTATGCAGTTATTATGTCTAATTATGTTGTCTTTTATTTATTTATTTTTTGTATGAAAGAGGACGACAATGAGTTCGTAATTTATTTGCTATAGCGTATGCTGGTAAATGGTAAAAACACTGAGCAGAAATAAGCTGTTTATTTATTATGACTTATGCATAAGTGAATATGATTTATGTATGGTATTTTAATTACTTGTTAATTATTTGTTTTAGCATAAGTTTTTTCTTTGTGCATGTTACATTTTTTGGTTCTATTGCTGAAATGTTTTGAAGTATGGGTGACCCCTGTGTCAGATTCGATAATGGTGCGGTCCCATTAATCAGTTGTATGAGGACTGAGTTTTGCTTACTATGTGAGTTCTGTTTTGGATTGAGATTGACACTGAGTGAACCTGTTTTCAACTAAAACATGAAAAAAAAAATAAAGAAAGAAAATTTTGTGATTCCAAGCATGAGTTTTAACAGTAGAATACCGGCATGACTGCAGTGCTTGACACCTTGAGTAGTCCTTAAGTATGATTGTTAGCATGGGAAGAGGAAATGAGAAGCAGGTGATGGTAATCAAATGTCTCATTAATATTTAGCAGGCAACTCAGCTGTATTTTTCGATGAAATCTCTATTGCTGACTAAAGTATATTGGCTAGTACTGTATGTTATAAACTCCAACTTCATCCATCTTTCTGGATGCCTCACTCTGACAAAAAGGTTGATGCATGTGGGTAAAAAAGAAGAATCTGAGACATGAACCATGAACCTACTGTACCACAGCCCTTTCCCCAAAAACTGTGGTGCATTTTAAAAAGATCTGTCTGTGTCAGGAATAGAGAAACAGCTATGTTGTGCTGGTAAGTCTACATAGAAAGAGAAGAATAACCTAGTGGGAAAAAAACATATGAAGGAATGAATTAGAGATCAATAAAAACACCACGATGCTGCGTTCACACCAGATGCGGATGAAGCATCATGCACTAATGATTTACATAGGTCAATGCAAAGATGTTAATAGACATCCTATGCAAATGAAGCGGCATGAATGATGAAATTGGTGTGAATGAAGCGACGTGAATTGAACATTCTGCGTGTTTGATGCACTTAACGCATGTGATTCACTCAAGTTGGAAAATCTGAACTTTAACAGACATTCCCGCATTAACCAGTCAGGAGCTTGCTCTTGTATGGGGCGTGATTATGACATAGTGCCTGCTTTTGGTGTCCCGACAGGAAATCCTCCTGCTGACACCGGACAACAGCTCATCAAACTGGTCTTGGCTCAGTCAGAAGCATCACTGAAAGCTTCCATCATCCAGTTTCTGGAGGAGTTTATGAATTCACAGAGCTGGGAATAGATCTAGTGAATGAATCTACGCTGTCTTCCTAAAGCATATAAAGCACAGCTATTCTCTCAATAAAATCCATGTTAGCCATTCTGTAACGAAGCTAGAGTCACCAAGCAGACAGAAGTTCTGCCCATGTTGCAAATCCACGTCTATTGTGAAGTGAATTTTATGTACATATGAATCAAATTTGACGTACAAATGAAGCGAGTAAACTCAAAATGTTCACGTGCCTATTTACGTGCAATTTCTTCACGCGCACCACGTCTGGTGTGAACACAGCATTAGAGTTGTGGCAACAAAAATGAAATGATTCAGAGATTTTCAAAATGCATTGATGTTTTCTCTTTTAAATCATTCCGAGCAGATGGTGCTCTAGGCTAATTTTTAAGTGTACGCTCAAACACTCATGAGGAAGAGCACTTGTGCGAGCTGATTTTTATGTCACGATATTATGTAAACACAGCTGACAAGGAACACTCTTGTTACAGACCGCAACTTTTCCTAACTTTATTAATGATTATTTTTGGTTCAGGTGGTATTTGTAAGGAATTGGATGCAAGCAGAGCATGGCTGTCTGTAAAGCATACTGTGCCATCTGCTGTTAAGAACTAAACTCAGAATCGATTGAAGGTAGAATGTTGATGATTTTTAAAAATCAAAAAACAATCAATGCAGAATTTAAATATCCAAAATGATTTTTTGCCTCTCTGAAAACAGCGAAAGGGATTTTTAAAAAATATGAAAACCACCAAAAAATCCTTTATTACCCCATTTTACCGTGCATTCTTGCATTGTAGGTCTAAAAATGGGAATTTATACTGCCCTCCACTATACTGGCACCTTTGTTATAAGCTATATTAACAATGAAAAGTTGTGAAGGGGGTAAATCCTCTCATTATTGTTTAATTTTTTGATCTTGAATAAAAACTAAGTTTTGAGAGTTTTGGATGAGATAAAGGCCTTTTTCCCCCCTGAAACCCTTTCAAACAATTTGTGGAGATGTTTGTGATGTCGGGTTGTACGTTTGGAGATTTTCTGACCTTATGACCGAACTGAATTCAGCAATTCTCCTTGTGATTCTTAGTGATTTTTTCATACCATCCTCCTAAAAGACAGGCACACGTCTCTTTCAGATAGATCACTAACACTTACAGATGACTGGAACATATTTAGTGTTTTTACTGTTTACTTAAAGCTGCTTTCTATTTTGTGAAGCTCAACAATCATTTGCATTGAATCACAGCTCGGTTCTTTGGTTTTACCCACTGTGATGAATGACTGAGTGAGTTTGGAATATGTTTGTTTATTCATATGTAAAGCCCTGTCAAACAGTAGATCATTCTTTAACAATTTCAACTTTCTCATTATCCAGGTGTACTGAAATATGAGAGATATTAACGAGAATATGCATAGAAAATACTGTATTTTGGTCATTTGAATTTATAGGGGAGCCAATAATTGTAGCGCTTATGTATTTAACAATAAGATATTTGTTTTGTGAATATTTTGAGCAAAAGGTTAAACAATATAAACCTATTTTCACAGCGTTCTTTGCTTTATATTTGTCTAGGGTGCCGATAATAGCAGTGGCACAGTTTAAATAAGAGCAAGCACTGGGAAAACAACCTTGGAAAATAAGACATATGGATCACATGTAAGCAAATAAATGATTAACTGAGAGTCAAACAGGTTGACAAGAACTTATTTTTCAGTGTACAGTACATATCTGTTTGTGGTCATTCACATCAGACGTCAAGACATAAGGATTCCGCATTTGACTTCTCTGAGAAGTGGAAATTGAATTTAGAAATAACGGAGTAAGCAACAACCCCAGATGGGGCTTCAGTCAAGTGTATTGCTTTTCTGTTTGCTACTTTCTATTTGTGCTGAGCTCAAAGACCTCAGATAAAACTGGGCAAGCACATCTCTGTACCATCAGCAGGGAGATCAATGGACAGAGAGAGAAAATGAAAAAGAAAGAAAGAAAAAAAAATAGGATGCAAAAGAAAAAAGGGTACTGTTTTAATGGTTAAATTAAACATCATTATTTAAAAAGTAATGCATGAAAAAAGCATGAAATTTATGCAAGTTACTGATTTATTAAAAGGTTTATTTTTTAATTCTCTGTTTTACATTTTTTTCTGGATTACATTTGAATATTTATTGTACCTTTTTCTGATTTTGTAACAATACTAGAGTCCTATGAAGTTCTGTGTCGTGTAACTTTTTTGTAAACGGATGAATAAATTATTCATTAGTAATTCATAAACGTATCTTTTACTCAAATGAAAATAAAACAAGTCCTTTGTTTTTCCTTTTGCCAAAATACTACTGTATACACAACAGAGGTTTTAATAAAAACATGGGGGAAAATTAAAACTAATGTATTATTATAATTAAGATAAACCTTCATTTGCATGATAGCAATATATTTTTGCCAAAGTAGCCAATTTTGTTTTTGATGGGATTTCATGACAATGCTTGAGTTCTGTGTGTGCATTACAGTATGAAGTTAATTTTCTCTCACATTAATTGCTAAAATGCACAAAGACATTAACTGTGTATGTTTCAAATTTACAGTCACACTTTATTTTGATGGTCCGTTTGTTGAATTTAAGTTACATTGCATCTACATGCCAACTAATTCTCCATAGATTATAAGTAGGCCGTTAGGTTGGGGTTGGGGTTGGGGTTAGGGTTAGGGTTGGTGTAAGTTGACATGTACTTGCAAAGTTTCTTATAGTCAGTTAAATGTCTGTTGAAGGATTTTAAGTATTAAGCAGACAGTCTTCTAATGCTAAAATGGACCATCAAAATAAATTGTTACCAAATTTACTACCTTTTTGCTATTTTAGTGGCAATATTGTGACTTCAATTAAAACAATTTTTTATTGCAAAGCCTTGACACCAAATAGCCATGCATTCTTGGTGCATTGTTGGTGGTTTTCCTATTGGGGAGAGGTAAAATGTGTAGTTCTTACTGTAGATCATCAGTTGGCACTGTTAACCCTTTAGATAGGCCTGTGCATAAAATGTTTCTGGCTTTTATATGGAGTTCTATGGAGTAAAACCTCCATTATAATGGAAGCCAATGGTGCAAAAACAGCCACTAAAGGAAGGATTGTAAATCTACCCAGTGTATTATTAAGTTTTTGAACAAAAAAATCCCAAAATATGTGTCAAATTAAGATTTGTCACCAAAGTGGATGAAAACATGCCCAAAAGCAGACAAAGGTTAAGAAAATGCAAAATTCATACCTACTGTAAATCTTTTTGTGGTTAAAAGTGTACATTACAGTTTAATTTACGTGCACTGACCTACATTTGACTAATCAAAAATGTGACAAATTCATGGTATTTTACAGAAAATTATCTTTTTATGTCTGCATCACAAAACCCAACAAACAAAAACATACTGTAGGGTTCTGTATAATGCACACTTGTTGAATAAATTCATGAATTTCTTTCTGAAAAATCCTACTGACCCAAAAATTTAATCTCCATTGCATAAAATGAAATTAACTCTAAGCATGTTCTTATTTTAGTCCAACAGGTCAATGACTCTCATTTGTCCAATTGTTTTGGCTCCAAAAGTTTGGAAGACTTACTGGAAAGCTGTTTCTCTCTTGCAATGTAAGTAAGTGCCACGGAGAGGAGAACAACACTACGGCCAAACCTGCCATGACACTGCCAAACCCAAAAGAGTCTCAACATAAAGCTCTTATTTAATCTCATTAGATCTGAGCTTTGAGAATAATATCTTCAATGTTTCCAAACACAACACTTCTCTCAGCCAAAAGCAACTGTTCTTTTTTTCCACACATTGATGGAAACGTCATGCATTTTTCTATAGCTGTGATGTCAGCCACTGTTAATGCATAAATATGCTAAATGTTGACTAAATATTTATGTTTTGCCATGATGTGTGCATAATCAGAGTTACATTTTTTGTGATACAAGATAGTACACTCAAAGAATGACCTTCGTTTTTTTGTTTGTTTGTTTGCTCATTTGTTTGTTTTCATTTTAAATGAGTTGAAACACAATTTTTGGGGGACAACTTAATTGTTTTAAGTTCAATCCACTTAACCTCCTAGGGCGTAGTGGCCACATACAGACAGCACATTTTAGCTCTTATGTCCACAAATGTATACTTTGAATGTTTTATATTTTGTCATAGACACAGTGTCATCCTGCAACTGTTTTGCAGCATATGAAATGTCCCAACCACTATTTTTAACTGTCCGAAATGGACAAAAAAAAAATGTTTGTACTCTCTAATAGTCAAAAACATGTTCAAAAAATATGTGTGTATGTGTTATTAACCATGAGAAAATATAACCAATATAAATATATTTTTTCTCTCAAAGTACATCATAACAAAAGATGATACTTAGGTTTTATTCTAATTAGGTTCCAATAAACCCAAATAGCAAAGAGAAATAAAAAATGCAAGCAAAAAAACAGCTTGGGCCTTAAGAGGTTAAATTTGTTGATTGATTTGATTTGATTGATTTGTGATGGGACACCCTGGAGGAATTGTGTGGAACTCAGCACTTTTTACACTGTAAAAAGTGTATAGTTGACTTTACTTTTAAAAAATGAGTAAACCTTAAAATGATTAAATAAACAAACTATGTGCATACACAAAAATATTTTTTGCTGCTTGTTCAAACTACTTATTTATAATAAGCTGAATTAACACAATTCTTGAGGGTTATGTGGGATAAGTTAATTGTTTTATGCTTAATCAACTTAAATTTGTGAGGACAATTAAGTTAACTTCGATCGATTAAATTGATTTGTGTTGAGACAGCATGAAGGAATTGTATTTTTTAAAAATAAGGTAAGTGAACTTAGCAGTTCTACATTTAACACCTGCATTTTTAAAGTAAAATCAACTTGTGACTTTTAAGGCAATGGAATTACTTACATTTTTTTAAAGTAATCATTTTTTACAGTGTACTCTCTTTCTCTCTGAGGCTGATAATATTAATTTTTTCTCTCAGAAGTGTATAACGTGTGACCATGGCTTACTCTTTTTATTGCTACAAGACAAACATAGTAAAACTCCTGGCAAGAATATTGTTCACTGACATTTTCTTTAAAACACACAAGAGAAGCCGTGCAGTTACTGTAACCTTGAACTTTTGAGCTTACCAAAACATAAGACAATTTTGTCACCTACTATTTTTAAAAAACACAATATTTTGGTAAGTTTTAGAGCTCCTGAACGTCTCTATTTTTAAATGTCAAGCCATTGATCTCATCACATGTAGTGCAAATAATGTTTTATAGCTTCATTATGGTTTTATATTCAAAACAGCAGCATTTTTTTTTTATCTGGAGTTGTGTCTGGGGTTTTATATGGGTAGGTGATTTCTCATACTGCAGACACTCATGATTTAAGCGCTGCTGCTCTGCTGAATATTAATGTTTCCCCGAGGTCGGTCTTTATGGCTCTGCTGTTTATAGTGGACTACATCTGTAGTGATTTAATAGTGAGATACCCATCGCAGCTCTGAACTGATAGAATCTTATTCATCTCATCCCATGAATTACAAAAAAAAATTAAACCAGCTTAGCTTTTGAAAGAACACAATATCATGGTCAGGAAGCATTTAACGTAGTGCTGAAAACTCATTAGACTTCCCTTTAAAATGTGTTGGTTATCTGACACGACCAGACTGATAACCACATTTTTCACCTTTGGACTTTTTAAACAAGCGTGTTTAAGTGGTAGCTGAAAATGTTTCTAAGCTGAAAATAAGATATTAGATGGTGTGAAAATGTTATAGTGCTTGAAAATGCCATCCAACTAAGTTTAAACACAATTTTTCAATTCATTTTTGATACATGATTAGATAAACTGTTTTTGAGGGTCTTTTTAAGTTAAATTAGCCCATATTCCACCACCATCCCTGAGGAAACTTTCAAATACACTAAATGTTAAGATTGACCTCAAAATCGATGCATCAAAGAAAAGCACTCACTGTATGCACATTTTTTCCACACACCATCATGCTTTGCAAACATTTGAGAGAAACATCAGTTTCTCTCTGTAACTCTAAACTGTAAACAATAACAGAAATGTTTGCTCTGTGAATGCATTTTCACAAACTGGATACAACCATGTACATTATTCTGCTCACTCTTACAGAACTTAATATTCAAATAAGGTTTAATTGTACAAAAGAATACTAACACACTACTTATATTTGTAGAGAACAAGACTTGATAACTTTAACAGCAGTATTACAGACATTAAACATATCCCTGTAGAATCATCTATAGATTTACTGTAAGATACATGTCTAAAATTTACACGGTTAAAATTTCTTCAAAATGCATAAAAAAAATTCCTAAGGATTTTTTTCAAGAAATTTACAATTGCTTAGAATATCAAATGTTTTGTTGTGACTGAAAAACAGGGCTATGTTATTTCTTAATTCTTCTTCTTAATTCTTAACTCTAAAGTTAAAAAGCTGGTATTGTGTTGATTGTAAACATGTCTCAAAACTTGGCACAATTTCTGCAATCAATCAATCAATCAACCAATCGATCAATCTACCAATCAATCAACCAATCAATCAATCAATCAATATTTGTATAGCTCTTAAATTTGGAAGAAATGCCATTGGTAATTAATAGAACAAAACAATAACAAATCGTAAATTCAAAGACTCAACGTTCAAAGTAAATTCAAAGATTTTTTTGGGCAGTCTTAATTTTTCTCCCTAAAGAATATCACTAAACAAAAACAAAATCACGGTGGAAAACATTTGCAATTTGACCAAAAATAATGATAAAGTAAATAGATGAATAAAACTTTTTATCGATAGCTTTCACAAACTATCTCATTTTACAGTTAATAGTCACAACACATTTCATTTGAATCCATTTGCACGTGTGTAAATGCTAATCAGACCACATGAAACTCACCTTCCCTCGGTGCTTCAGGATCCCATGCTGACCACATCTGCACGGAGAAAAACGGAGTCCAACACACTATGTAAGCCAGTACGATAACAAAAGTCATTTTAACGGTGGTGATTTTGGCCTTGGAAATGAGTTTGACGCTGCTGACCCGCGCGAGCGCGCTGCCTTTGGATGCTTTGGGTGTGAGAGTGATGCACTGGTCCCTCTTCGTCTTCCTTTTAAAGTTTTGCCATATTTTAAAGCTTATCAGCCCGTAGCAGACACTCAGAATGGCCACTGGTATAATGTATATTGTCAGACTAATCCACGTAATGTAGGCTTTTGCTCCCCAAGGCTGAACAAAATCTCCCCAGCAATCATAGACTCCTGAACCCACCTCCCGCAAGGAGAAGATATAAACCTGCGGGATGCTGAGAAGCAAGCTCAGTGCCCAAGAACAAATCACGTAACAGCGGTCCTTTCGCTTGTGTAAAGAACGAAGAGGTTGACAGATCGCCATGCATCTGTCTATGGACATCAGCACCAGCATGTAGGTGGAGGCGAACATCCCAACAGTCTGAAGATACTTCACCAACCTACACAAGATGTCCGGCCCATAGAAGCGAAAAGTAATGTCCCAAATGAGTTGAGGAAGAACCTGGAAGACGGCCACGACCAGGTCTGCAATGCTGAGGTGCTTCATGAAGTAATACATGCGAGACTGGCTGTGCTTGGCTGTGTGGATTGCAATAAGGACGCAAAGGTTACCGGCGAGCGCCAAGAACAGCACCAAGGCCAACACGGTAACTTCCACTTTAGCCACCTCTTCGTTCCGCTTCAGGGGATTCACCGTCTGGTTCACGCCGTAGGTTTCATTAGTGGCGTTTCTGGATGACTCATTAAAGGACCAAAAATCTTGATCCTTGAAGATGTCCTCCATGGTGTCCAAAGCGCACACCCGCGTCTCCAAAAACAAAAACAAAAAAACCCGTCAGAAACTAGTTTTCCTCGCGCATAATGCAGCCTTTAACCGAACAGGTGATCTCTAGGAACGGGGAAACTCCTTTGTTGGTCTGTTGTGGTGATCCCTCAACTCGTTTCAACCTTTACTGTGAGATATACAGTAAACAGAATGTATTTGAACAATCCAAACATTTTGCCTATACTTTGCAAGCAGTCATTATTAACATGACTTTTATAACAGAAAATGTATGAAATATGCAATCATACAGTAATTGGAATTTCTTTAAACATACTTAAAAGTTAAAATGTAAAAAAATATTTTAATTATAATTTAATCAAGATGGCGCAGGAACTTACAGTTATTCTCCATTGTTTGGTGTTCTCCGGCTGCTGGCAGAGTAGGTGTAAGTGAGTCCTGGAGGTGGAAGAGCTGCTTTGCTCTCACTCGGCTCACACTGAATGAATCGCGTCACGATATCACCACTTATACATCTTCTCAATGGTTCTCCCTGCCCTGCCTTACCAGTGACTTCCACTAGAGGTCTGTGTGCTCTATTGCAAACCACTGAGCTCCTCTGGGTCTGACATAGCCTGAATTCTCTGTATGCTTTCTTGCATGTTAACTGCGTTGTAATTAGGCGATATTTCATTTTTATTAAGGGGCCGTTTATGATGAAAATGGAGCCGTTATTAAAGCAATTAAATCAAATGATTTATATTGGGAATATCCAGTCTTATTTTGTATATTTTAACAAAAAAAGGAAATAAATATCCTTAATCTACATGCAATAATAAATATGAATAACATTTTTTCAGCTTTTTTCTCTCAAGGACATCAACACAAAATATTTCACTTATTCATGTAAAATATCAGTCAGCACTGTTATCTTTGGTAGCTCGCAGCTCATGTTTTGAATATCTACCCTCAAGATGACTTATTAGTATGCCCCAAATGGATCTTATCGCACTCCATCAACTGAATGCCTGAGTCCTGATCTGCGTCAGTGTCTCTCAGTGGACATCACACACCAGGGTCAGAAAAATAACTCAAAGTCAACACACTTCAGGAAGAGGACATGCATAATTCTTTGGAAATAACATATGGAAAAGCTATGGAAATAACATAAATTGTTAATGTCAGACGATAACATGTCATAAATGAAAGGTGTCCATTAACACAGTTTGTTTTTATAGTTTTAGATTTTGTTTAGTTTCTAAAAAATATTTATTTTTGTTATTAAAAATAATAACCACTGACCGTGAAATATGTTCTATGTTAAAGTGTAACTTTGTGAAGATTATTTATAAACTAATTTTGAGAGGATCACGTGCTTATCATTGCTTGCGGCTAGTTTCGCATTATCCAATTTATAAATCACCAATCAGACGATTCCTTAGCCACTTTAAAAACCCTAGGATCCATATCACAGCAATCTTTGTTTTGAAGAACCCCCCCTTCCACCTCTACTCCACCTCCTTTCCTAGATGGGTGACATGGTGGCCCAGTGGTTAGCACTGTTGCCTCACAGCAAGAACGTCACTGGTTATAGTCCTTACCAAGCCAGGCAACATTTCTGTCTGGAGTTTACACGTTCTCCCCGTGCTCACGTGGGTTTCCCCCAGGTTCCCCAGTTTCCTCCCACAGTCTAAAAACATACAACTTAAGATAATTGACTAAACCAAATCGGCATGCTCCTAATAACTAGTTATCTCTTAAGAGCAATCACTATTTGTTCATTAGCTACTACAGCAGGGGAGTTTTCTAGATCTACCTGAGCTCAAACACCACTTGTGTCCCGGGCTCGAGGATCTTATGAGCTCAGGGCTCTCTCCTGGGACAGCATGCCAAACAAGCTTTATATTCAATCATCAGCTAAGTGTGAACTCTTGAAACTGATTTTTAACACACATTGTATTGCTACCACATTAATAAGCAGTGTCACTCTATTAATAATAGAAATTTAGAATTGAAATAGAAAAACATTTAGTTTCAATTTTACTATGTTAAAATATTTGAAAGTTACCTGAAATAGTGAATTTAAAGTAAATTTGATTTAATTAATTTGCATAATGTTACTCTGTTTCAGAGCAGCTTTACAAAAACTGCATTTTTCTACATTTAAATTCTAAGTTAATAAAGGTGACTGGGTCAAAGTAATTTCTGTGTCTGAAATGAGTTGTATAATTTAAATCATACAGTTAAGTAAACGCAATTAAAGTAATTACTGCATGCTGTGATGATGATTACAATATATCAAATATGATTCAATATCATGTAATACAAATTAGTTTTGTATGTTGATGAAGAGTCTGGATCAGCATTTGAAGAGACATGAAGCGAAACGAAGTACTGTGGTCTGGGCTGTTTTTGACAGGGTAAAAGAGGTGTTTACTGAGAAACTGAACCCAAGTAAGTTTTATCTGTAAAAAGTGCTGGGTTCGCTACAACCAATTTGTGTTGGGACAACATAAAACAACTAAGTTTACTCAATAGTTTTAAGGAAATTTTAGTGGCTTGAACATAAAACAATTAAATTGTCTTCAAAAAAACTCAAGATTGTGTGTTTTTTTTCAGCTCAATTTAAATTAGTTTGAACAAACAGCAAAGGTCATTTTTGAGTGTACTTTTCATTAAGATCCTAAAGAATCATATCAACGTGTGTAAGATAGTCATCCGATATCACCTTTAAAGGATATTTAATGTCAGAAAGGATGTGATAAAGCAGAATCACACACGATAAGATCATCATATCATAGACTGTCACTGTGCAATCCATAAACGGAGCTAAATCACTCACTTTCCTGTCAGTCATAACACCCAAAAGTGGAATGTCCTGAATGTGGCATACGAGGGGAATAAATCACTTCATGCTACAACAGCCTTCATGTTTTCCAGCCCCATTGGTGCACTGCTATCTCACCATCACTCATTTAGCTGGACTTTGCCTCAGATATCCCACTGGGCAACTGCAAGAAAATGGTTTATTTGACTCAGATAATCTAACATCTTAACTTTCAAACCATGTGCTAGCGATCATGGTCACCAGGACCGGAAAGAAAAAAGGTATTGTGCAAAGGGAACAATTCTGCATTCTGCTTTGTGATTATGCTCCAAACAAAACCTCTGCCTGTACTGTCTTTGGTGAAAATATGCATAAAACTGTTCAGCCGCCTTACATTGCAAGTAGGTATAAAGAATCCTTGTCACAGTGGTGAGAGAAATCTTGCTGAGACCACAAAGAGCTGTAAATTACACCTGTCATTGGCATCTCTAGTTAAATTTCAAGACACTTTCCACTGTACAGTGGCAAAACCACTGAATGAGCTTCATGTGCCATCTCAAAATTTAAGACAAATTTACCCAAATAGCCCCTGCGAAATGACATACACAGATATTCTAGCTTGACAAATTTCTTCTTACAGGTCCATGTGATGCTCATAGAGGATCCAAGCTAAATACTTGTGCAAATGTAGGTTCCTGGCATGCAGTGCCGGCCATAATTGGCATAATAACACCATCCCTATCACAGAAGCATCCTAAAATCTCCTTTGGCCACCAAAGAGGAGCTCGGAATGTGACTGCAGTCACCTTATATAATCAGCGTTTTGAGCTTCAAAAACAGTCTGGCTACTTCTACAGAAAATAGCAGGACCTGGCTGACCCTATAGCAGACGTATTCTTCTTACAGTGCTGTTTATTTACAGCAAAGCTCACTCATTATTCTCAGTGGAGAAAGGGAACAGGTCTGTACTCCTTCTAAAAACTTTCAACAACTTGCTTACTTTTCAAAGAACGTCCACGGTGTGAAAAAGCATCTTTTTTGTTTGATCAGTAAATGCTCTTGAAGCATTTTCATTTGAAAAAACATGTCTCATCTATCAGAAATTTGTTTTGTATTGGCCTGTTATCATCGCTGGCACAGCTCCACTGTAATTAGATTTTTGACCTTCATTCCCTTTGGCAAGTGTAACTGGTTAAAACAGAAACGATGCTAAGAAGGTATCTGGAAATGGTCAGCGGTCCCATTATGAATAAATAACTGGGAAAATTAATACATTTAAAATGAAATGGGCCAGAGGGTTTGTTTATTTGTCAAATATTTGGTTTGTGCTGAACAAAACATAAAGCAGATGAAACGATGAGGGGAGAAAGTGATATACTCTAACTGAATATACAGCACATAACACACATTTCAGTATGCAATATGGACATACTGTAGGGCTACACAATATTGAACAGATATAAACTATATACCTGAAAAAAGGTATAATGACTCTATTTTGTTTTTGAAAGAAGTTTGTTTTGACATCGCTCGATAAACTACATGCATTCGATGAAAAACAAATACTGAGAACAGACACACACATGATTATCGATTAGGTAGCAATGATCCATGAAAGGCTAAACACTCATCAGTGGTAACTTGGTTTCCAGTGGCTTTGCCATACAGTTTACAGTACATACATTCATCAACTACTTATTTTAAGTGCACCTTACTAATAATTTGGCCATTAGATCTGTTAATTCTTCATGCCTTCAATTCAACAAGGTGCTGGAAACAGTCCTCAGAGATATTGGTACATATTGAGATGATAGCATCGCAGAGTTGCTGCAGATTTGTTGGCTGCACATCCATGATGCAAATCTCTTGTTTCATCGTGAAGGCTATTTGAATCTGGTGATTATACTGTATATTACCTTCTTGGAAGTGACCTCATACAATGAATACACCGTAATCATAAAGGATGAACGTGGTCAGCAACAATATGGTGTTGAAATGATGCTCAGTTGTTTTAAGAGTCGGCGTGAAATCAAATTTTACAATGTTTATTTTGCTACAGTAGTTCACTTGAGAGGAATAATCTGTGCAAGTGAATCCACTGTAAATTAGTTTATTTTAGTCATCATTAATGTAAGTCTGACCATTTGTTTTCACATTTGGAGTGGTGGTCCTGAGGTCTTTTATAGCAAATGCGTATTAATACCCTCTCTACTGTTGATGTAGTAATGATGCACAAAAGAAAGCTCCGCCCCCACTCAATATTCAGTTTCAGTTAGATGTACATCAACAAACTGAAATAAAAGTCTCTGCAACTTGCAGTTAACACAGACTTTAAAGGGTCCAAATTGACCGCCGTCACCATACCAACATGCAGCAACAGACTGAACGGCAGGGTATAAGGTAGGATAGATCCATGTTTTCATCTTGTTTACACCAGTTGTGACCCTATTATCTGAATGTCACCACAGAAATTGAAACTCATCAGACCAAGCAAACTTTTTCAAGAGTTCTATTGTCAAGTTTTGGGTGAACTTTAAATCTGCTGTGCATTTAGAGATGCTCTTCTGCAGACCTCATTGGTAATGAGTAGTTATTTGAGTTAATGTTGACTTTATGTCCGTTCAAAACAGTCTGGCAATCTCCTTTGACCTCTGGCCTCAGCGAGGCATTTTCAACCACAAGACTGGGACTTACTGAGATTTTCAAACCAGGCATTGGAAATACAGTACATGCAGCAGTCTACATTTCTGCAATCGCTCCGGGTACGTTTCTTTGAACGTTTCATTGACAAATCCACTAGAGGGCACTGTTTAAGTTTTTGAAAATTGTGCTATTACATTAAAAAACAATAAATGCATTACTTGGAGCACATTTTGATATATGGTTCAGATACTCATACTTCTTGTACAGGTCAAGAAGAAAGAGGGCCTTGTTAGATAGTCGAGACCAGCAAACCACTGACCTAAACCCTTCCCTAACCAATGGTGGTATTAAAATATGTAAGAGAACAGAGTGTCACAGTTCTTTAACATGGATTTTACATTGCTTTATCAGTCGAACTGTGCTTCACCAGACTCGAACTAAAAGCAATATTGTGTTCAGCGGTGCTATCAACCACTAAAGGATGCATGGACCTTTTTCTTTTCTTTTTTTGTTTTGTTCATTAACATAAGGTTGGCTCAAAGTCAACCGTGCAGCCACTGGAAACCAAGTTACTGCTGAGGAGTTTGGCCTTTCATGGATCATTGCTGCATATAGTCGATAGTCATTTGCGAGTGTGAGAGTGTCTGTTCTGTTTTACCATAATCATAAAGACATACAGAGAATGCTGAGCGCCAAAGTGAATTATTAATATTATTAATATTGTTCTAGATACATTAATGATGTGACTTTTTACATCAATAGATCTGATTGAGATTCTATAGGGGTGCATTGTACATCCGATAATAAACTGAATGCAGAACATTAAATTAAATCAAGTCAGTGAAGGGCAGTCCGACTTTGTATTTACCTTCACACAGACAGATGAGCGAACCCAGCAAGAGATAGAGAGAAAGAGAGAGGACAAAGACACAAAACAGGAACAAAAGGACACCGCTCGTGTTATCAAAATGCAGCTGCATACAGAGAAAATACAGCACTGCCTTTGAAATAAAAGCTAAAGTACTGTATGTGTAGGCTAAAGAAGTGATTTAATTTTTTTCCAATACAAAAATACACAATTGCCTTCAAATTGATTCTATATTTAGACATACAGTACATAATTGCATCTTCTGAAGGACAAAAAATATACATAGTTTGTATAAGTAATATTACAAAACTCACACATTCAAGGGTATTGTGCTTGATATGCTGCAGGAGATTGTGGTCATAAAATCACAGTCATAGAGGAAAGATTTATTTTTAAAGACTCATATTTGAGCAGATTTGAAAGGTAAATGATTCACATATGTTGCCTATTTTGTATTGTTGATAAAAAATAAAGCATGCATTACACACACTATGACTGACCTACAGCACTGACAACATGCAGTTTGCACCACGCTAAAAGACACTAAAGACGATTCAGATGGTATTTGACAAATGTGCCTATTATAGAACGCAAAAGCCTCCTAAGAATTATGATATTTTTTAGTGAGGATTCTATACAAAATACCTATGACGAAACTAAAATGTACTAAATACATTCATTCATTTTTCTTCAGTGTAGTCCTTTCATTTATAAGGAATCGCCACAGTGGAATGAACCGCCAACTTATCCAGCATAAGTTTCACCCAACAGATGCCCTTCCAGCTGCAACCCAGTACAACCCAATGTACATCCATACACTCTCAAATTCCAACTTATACACTTTAGCCATTTTAGCTTATTCAATTCATAAGCTTTAGGGGAAAACCGGAGCATCCAGAGGAAACCCACGCAAACTCCACACAGGAATGCCAACTGACCCAGCTGGGGCTCAACCCAGCAACCCACTTGCTGTGAGGCGACAGTGCTAACCATTGAGCCACCGCACCGCTGTACTGTATACATTCATTCATTTTCTTTTTGGCTTGGTCCCTTTATTAATCTAGGGTCGCCACAGCGGAATGAACCGCCAACATATCCAGCATATGTTTTACGCAGCTGCAACCCATCTCTGGAAAATATCCATACACACTCATTCACACACATACACTACAGACAATTTAGCCCACCCAATTCACCTATACCACATGTCTTTGCACTTGTGGGGGAAACTAGAGCACCCAGGGGAAACCCACGCGACCATGGGGAGAACATGCAAATTCCACACAGAAATTCCAATTGACCTAGCCGAGGTTCGAACCAGCGACCTTCTTGCTGTGAGGCAAACGTGCTACCCACTACGCCACCATAGCACCCGTATTGTACACATTTTGAATGTTTTTTCAATGTAATTGCAGACAATTTGGAAATCACTACTTATATTTTTAATGGCATTTTCCATACTGTCCCAACTTTTTCTGATTTGGGGTAGTACAAATAATGTGCTTTGGATTATGATAATAGTATATGCATATCAAAGTAAAAAAGGATATTTTTATACTAATACTACTAATAAAATATTAATAATAGATTTAAATCTAAATAAATAATTATTAATATTATACATATCATTGTTAAAATTATGAACTCAGAGCTTGTTTTATTGTTTAATTCAATGCCTGTTCTGAATTACAGTAACTGAGGTCTCATCATCAATTGCCCTTAAGGTATGTTTATACAAAGCTAGTGCACACACACACACACACACACACACACACACAC
>CAIGQQ010033975.1:1220259-1240932 GCA_903798035.1 Danio albolineatus | reverse complement strand
GGGGATACAAATAACAAAACAAACAAACAAATGAGCCCAAAGCAATATCCATGGCTCCTGGTGACACAATGAGGTCTTGTAAAGTGAAACGATAACAATAAACTCTCTAAGGAATTGAAAATTATTAATAATTTTATCATAATTTACAGTTTTAGTGCCGCTGTGATTTCACATGCTGAGTAATGTCGTTTTTCCCACCGTGTCCAACATTAAAATTAATACGACACACCTTGCAGAAAGCGTGGGCGTCGTCAAGGAGGCTTCTAGACAAAAACTTGAATTCTTCCATCCAGCTGCTGTTAAATTTACATGTACATATTTTTTTCTTTGCCGAAGCACAACCTGACTCTTTTCCTTCCATCATGTGTACTAGTGACGCAGCTGCTTGTTGCTACTGCCACAGTTCAAGTCCCGCATCTACCTCTTGTGCAGAAATCAACAGCGCACCTGAGTTGTAACGTATGTTGCCAAATTGAGGTAAAATATGTTACAAGATTTGAATATTGCATCAATTGTGTGAGGTAATGAACTTCATTCAAGATCTGGCAACTTGACAAACATGAACAAAAGTGCTTTTTTTAAAACTGCATTGGGAAATTACAGGAGTTTCCCAGGAGAAATAACAAATCGGTAGGGTGGCGGGAGATGGATGTCAAATACGGGAGACTCCCGGGAAAAACGTGAGTGTTGGCAGGTATGGAAATGCTTCTCAAATGATATGTGAATGACCCGTACAGCTTTACTTTGACATTTCCTTGAGTGAGAATGACGTCGACTGAAACTTTCTGTCGTACACCATGACCACCAAAAGGGTACCATTGGTATGCAGTGGAAATGCAAGCCTGATAAAGGTGACCTGTACCGCCCTGTACTGTACTGTACAACTCAGTGGAAATGTGGATGTAGACAACATGTTAACTTGGGTTTGCAACTACATGTAACTCTATGGTTACTAGCAGTCATTAGAGCAGAGCAAGCTTACTGTTAAAAGTCTCGTAAAGTGCTTTGAAAGGTGCAATTTTATTTGATGTTTGACATAATCTCAACTAAAAAATGAAGAGAGGGTGGGACAGAGCTCCTCCCCTTTGAAAAAAAAACTGCCAATAGCATTTTGTTTTTATCACAGCTTTGCCAGTGAGAGTGGTTGAGATCAAGTGCATCAAATGAAAAGTAAATGAAAAAAATCTTGAAGGAGACGGGGCATGTCAGATACTAGCAAGCATTTGATTGGTAAAGATTTGATGAGAAACTGAAGTATGAAGTGCCGTGAAAACAATAGTTGATCAATTGAGGCGGAAGTCACAAACTTCAAGCTTTGGATGTTTATAAGAGTTTTATAAATGCAAATACTATACTGGAGCACACTAGATAATAGATATCCTTAAAACAAACATACTTAAACTAACATGTACATTTTTTCAGTTTAATTTCATGGGAGCTTTAAGTATCTGTGCAAATCTGTACATTAGTTGGCTTTCTACTAATCTTATACACAGGTAGTTGACATGTATGTTTATTGCCAACAGAATGTCTAGAAATGTGTACTGATAATTACTCCGGTAAAATTAGTACAAATGCATTAAAACTGAACTAAAATGCATTTAGCTTACTTTCAAACATTTGATATATTGGATGAGAACAAAACGTGTGACAAAAAAGAAACATGTTGCTTACTAGCATGATTTAAAACATTTTGGGGGCTGTAAAATGATATATTTCTCAACATCTCACATTTTTCTCTTAGTCATTCGACGCTCTCAGCCTCACAGAATATCCCTCCATTTTCCAGTCCTGATAGCTGCGGTGTTATGGCCAGTCGGCGTGCTCAGGGCAAGATAGCAGCAAATCTGTTAGAAGTGTCCTGAGGATCACACAAAAATAGAAAGAGCCATTTCTGTGTCAGACTGGCATGCAACGTAAGCTGGGTCGGCGAATCAGTCAGAATTGAATCACCTCGGATCACTTACTCGCTCACTGAACCAGAGGTTACCATGACTCCAAACGATTCGAGGATCTTGATGTGTTCCATTTGAAAAACACTGTTAAAAATGCAAATGTGAAAGTTGAGAGTTATGTTACTATAAGCTGTATTTATAACAAGGTTACACCTTATTTTCATAGTCCCCTTTAGACTTTCTGTTGATTATACTAAGTAAACAAAGGGCCTGTTTTCACCTAACATGCATTTTCAGGGATCCATTCAAGTGGTCAGTCAAAACTCATTACCATTTCTATTGGGCATGAACGTGTTTAAACGAATCTTTTGAGGCCACTTATGTTCAATTTTCAACAAGTACCTTCCTGGTTATTTGATTACGCTCTAGATAACTTTTGTAGGAGCCCTTGGAGCGGCACAAGTAATACTCTATGAATGATTCAATTTTCTTATGAGTTCGAGAGCGCTGAAAGGATGTGAATGAATATGAATTTGATCCTAATCCATGCGTTTTGGTGTAACAAACAGTACAGTATGGTACTATTTTTTTTTTGGTAACACTTTGGTTTAAGTCGCAATTCATTCTATTACAGTAGCTACTGGCTTATTACCTCCCTATTTTTAAGATACTCTTTATTAGTACATAAAGTATGATCTTATTTTACATCCTAAAATCTATAACCAAAACCTAAACACAACTACTACCTTACTAACTATTAATAAACAGCTAATTAATAGTTTATCAGTGTTAGTTAATAGTCTGTTAATACCATGTGTTGAGGCCTAGAACAGAGTGTGAGCAAATACTTAATATATATTTTGACACTAATGTTATTCAGGTAATTATAAGCAAAAGCACAAATTGCAAATAAAAGTAAATAGTATGTCTGAAGGGAACTATCAAAATAAAGTATTACTGTACACAACCTGTCAAAAGTTTTGTCGCCTATCCAAGTTTTAGGAAAAACAAATGAAAACTTTACTTCTAGTTGAGCATTTTGTATCAGAAGTGGTTTATATGAAAGGCAAATGCCTCTAGATTACTCTTATTTTACCAAAATAAAATTTGATCATTCCTTGATTGTTAATTATTTAGATCAGTAAGGTCTGACTTTGCTTAGACAAAAGTCTTGTCATTTAACAGAAATAATGTATAGTATAAAATATAAAGTCATGGTGCAGTGGAAAAACAATTAATATTTTGTATGACTCCCATGAGCATAGAGGACTGCATCTATACATCTCTGCCATGACTCAAATAACGAATTAATAAAGTTATCTGGAAAGGCAAAGAAAGCGCTCTTGGACTCCCAGGGTTCATCAAGGTTCTTTGGATTCATCTTCAATGCCTCCTCCTCCATCTTACCCCAGACATGCTCAATAATGTTCATATCTGGTAACTGGGCTGGCCAATTCTGGAGCACCTTGACCTTCTTTGCTTTCAGGAACTTTGATGTGGAGGCTAAAGTACGAGTAGCTCTATCCTGATTAATAATTTGCCCTCTCATGTGGTTTGCAATGTACAGGTAATGGGCAGCACAAATGTCCTGATACCTCAGGCTGTTGATGTTGCCATCCACTCTGCAGATCACTTGCACGCCCCCATACTGAATGTAACTCCAATCCATGTTTTTCCTTCAATAAACCTGACTGATTTCTGCAACATTCTTGGGTCTATGTGGGTTCCAATAGATTTTCTGCAATTCTTTTGTGATGATTGAGATGCAGTTCAATAGATGATTCATCAGAAAAATCTACTTTCTACCACTTGAATGATCCAAATGATTTCAAATGATCAACTAGAAGTCAAGTTATTACTTTTGTTGCTCTTACAACTGGGATCAACAAGACTTTTGTCAGTGTGACGACTCCAGTTCGGATGTGGCAGATCCTGATTGGGTGCCTGCTGGCTCACCAATTGATGTTCAAGCATATATAAGGAGTCTTTGGCTACTTTCTGGAGGACTGTGTGGCTACCGGGGCGTCCTCATGATGATACCTTCTCTTTTCATTTCACAACCTTATGGTTTCGTTTTGTATTATTGTAGTATGTAGTTAATGTTATTTATTTTCTTTATCCCTAGACATTATTTGTTCCTTGATTTTGCTGTTCTATTAGTTTGATGTATAATAAATTAGTTGCATATACATCCTTTTGTTGTTTGAGCTCTATGATGTTGCGATCCAAACGAGCGGGTTGTAACAGTCAGGTAGTGTTAATTATCAAATCGTATCACTTGGATTTATTTTAAGAAACACTGTAAATAAAATAATCAATTACGATGTGGGGTTTATTTATGAACTAATTTCGAGAGTATCACATGCTTATGATTGAACACAGCTGCTACCACATCAGCTCTGCATATTGCATCAATCAGACAAATCCAGACACACTATAAATTACCAGAGCTTTGTAGTCTGGTCATCTTCGTCTTGAAGAATCCCCCCTTCCACCCCAACTCTGCCCCTTCTCCTATAGGGCGGCACGGTGGCCCAGTGGTTAGCACCGTTGCCTCACAGCAAGAACACCGCTGGTTTGGCCTCTCCCCAAGCCAGTCGGCCTATCTGTGTGGAGTTTGCATGTTCTCCCCGTGTTCGCATGGGTTTTCCCCGGGTTCTCAGGTTTCCTTCCACCATCCAAAAAACATACAACATAAGTAAATTGACTACTTTTAAATAGCATCTTAAAGCAACTCTAGTCAGATATATCTCAGCATGTTCACAAGAGGGGGGAGTTCTCGAGACTTACCTTAGCTCAAACTCTCCTCTCGCCCTTTAAACGGGAGGGAGCCCCGGGCTCAAGGATATTCTGAGCTCAGGGCTCTCTCCCGGGACATGCCAAATACGCTTTATAATCAATCATCAGCTAAGTGTGAACTCTTGAATTCTCAGTTGTCTTCAATTTTCTATTTCAAAATGACTTTCCATTTCTTTCTAACTCTGAACTAAAAACTGAACTGTCTCTACATCTGTTTTTTTCCAGTGCATGTCTCCACCATATACTGCAAACCTCAAACCATGTAGAAAACAGGGGGGATTGTGTGTTCGCCCACTTAAACATGAGAAATGTGTTGTATCCTTGCCTGTCCTCATCATCAGTCCTATTTTATGTATGCTCAGCATGATGAGATGTGTGTGGCATCCAGACAAGAGGATTGACATGTTCACACTTGGTATGCACCCACTGACACAATGCTGCTGCACGGCTGACAGAGCCCACAAACACACATGAGAGAGAGAGAGACTGTGAAAGACAGAATCCACGAGTTAGAGACCAGCAAATAAACAGACCTAGGAAGATGTTGGTGACCTTTTGGGAGAGACCATGTTTGGCTATCGTAGCATTGAAGGCAACACTGCCATAATGAGAGTGTGGAAAAGTGAAGGGCAGTTCTTAAAATTCACCTCCATTCACCAGTGAATCTCTTGAGTTTTCCCATCCTTTCTAACTTCTGTATAGACCAGAGAAAAAATATTCACTGGAGTGTGTGGTGCCAGCAGTGATAGCAAAAGACACAGAGAGAAAGCGAAACATGACTTGCATGAATCTGAATTCAGGTGTAACAGTAATTAATCCCAGAGAGTATAGAGAAAATGTCTATAGTGGGGTTATGAACCACTGTGTCACCCTGAGTACCGAACTGATCAAACAATTCTTTAGAAGGAAAAAAAATGTGTTTTGATGTAAATTTAAAACCCTTCTGGCTCTCAAAACTGATTGGTAGAACTGCTTTCTTTTGCATACGGTACATTATAGTACAATGTGATACTGTATGTAAGGGATAATGTCAGGAAGTTCACAAAAGTTTATGTTCTGCCAAAATAACAGCCTGGATATACTTTATCCCATTTATTACGAAGCAACTTACCATAAACATAATTAGACTCAAAACATCGCTCCGAGCCACAATAGGCATATACAACGCTATCTCATGGGCGATTCGTAACTTTTTAAAAAGTGGCTAATTCGTATGAATTCGTACAATGTAATTCGTACATTTCAGTACGATTTGCTCATCAACCAATGACGGTTTTGTTTAGGGGTAGGGTTGGGTGCCACGCCTCCTTTTTTAAAATTGTACATTTTTGTACGACTGAACTCGTACGAATTCGTACGAATTCGTACGAATTAGCCACTAAACTGCCAAAACGTAAAATACTTACGTTTTCTCGTGAGATCAGGCTGGCATATAAGCATAATATATACATGAAGTAAGAATTACTTACTATTTTCTTCTGGAGAAAGTCTTAATTTTTTTTAGCATTTTAGCAATTTTTAGGCAATTTCAAAATTATTTTTCGATAATCTACTTAACAAACCATTATTATACAATAACTTGCCTAATACCCTAACCTGCCTAGTTAACCTAATTAACCTAGTTAAGCCTTTGTCACTTTAAGCTGCAAAGAAGTGTCTAGAAAAATATCTAGTAAAATATTATTCACTGTAGAGATGAGTTATTAAAACTATCATGTTTAGAAATATGTTGAAAAAATCTTCATATATATGTCATATATACATACACACACGCACGCACGCACACACGCAGGGCCAGAGCAAGCTGAACTGGTGCTCTAGGCGAACGGTGATCACGCCGCCCTAAACCTGAAAGTGAAAAAGAAAGTGACCGGTTCGCGGATGAACGTGAGGAGCGGGAGGGAGGGGGTAGGTGTCGCGGATTAAAGTGAGGACCGGGGGGTTTGCTCACTATTCTGCCTCCCTTGTCAGCCGCCTAGGTCGCCTCTGTGGACACGCCGGCCCTGAACACACGTCGGCCACAACAAGAAATAAAAAAAAAAACTGCCACTGCGTCAAATGCGTTAATTTTTTTAACGGTTTAAATATTTCAAATTAATCGGCGTGCGTTAACGCGCTTATTGTGACAGCCCTAATATATATATATATATATATACACATATATATATATATATACATACATATATATAATATATATACAAATACACATAATATATATATAAACGGGCGCCACGGTGGCGTAGTGAGTAGCATGTTCGCCTCACAGCTAGAAGGTCACTGGTTCGAGCCTCGGCTGGGTCAGTTGGCATTTCTGTGTGGAGTTTGCATGTTCTCCCCGTGGTTGCGTGGGTTTCCTCCGAGTGCTCCGGTTTCCCCCACAAGTCCAAAGACATGTGGTATAGGTGAATTTGATAGGCTAAATTGTCCGTAGTGTATGAGTGTGAATGTGTGTGTATGGATGTTTCCCAGAGATGGGTTGCAGCTGGAAGGGCATCTGCTGCTTAAAAAATATGCTGGATAAGTTGGCGGTTGATTCCGCTGTGGCGACCCCGGATTAATAAAGGGACTAAGCCGACAAGAAAATGAATGAATATATACAAACTTAATTTTTCAAAAATTACAGCAAACTTTCTGATAAATTACAATTAATAAATAAATAATTGAAGTAATACATTGCAATAGTGTATATTTCAATTATTTATTTATTATTTGTAATATATCAGAAAAGTTTGCTGTAATTTTTGATAAATTTGTCCTTGATAAATTAAAATGTCAAAATACATATAGAAAAAACTATTATTTTTTGAGACACTGCAATGGAAAACAAAAATAGTGTCAAAATCCTTTTCGTTCAGAAAATACTAGTATATTTCACATACAATGAAAACATACAACGAGAAATTCCATCATTTTCTTATATAATGTACTATAATCCTTTTCTATTTACCTCAAAAAGGAATTTTACATTAAAATTAGGCATACGTATATTTTCCCCCTCAAGGCAAAAAAAACAATCCCACGAGGTAACACTGTGTTTCCTCAGCATGAAATCACCTGTAAATGCATACTGTATAGGTAGTGAGTTTAATAAGAACTCTTACTTTAAACTCAATGAAAGTAGCTCGGAGACAGAAATCTGACTGCTTCTTTGGCTAACCTCACCTGAAGCATTAAGTCAGACTCCGCTCAGATTGTTTTACTCTGAAAAGTAAATAACTACCGCATTAGACGCTCTGAAACTTCATCCATCACTGAAGCTCTTCAATTCTGTCCCCCGTACTAGAAAATACAGCATAGACCAGAGAAAATGTTGAGATTATGCGTGTCTGGTCTCTACAAAGACTGCTGGGCACGAGTTTTTGAGAGGCACAGAGAGAAAAAGATGCAGTAAACAACAACAATAGCAGTGGATTGTCTGAAACTGTCAAGAGCATTTGCCTCACCTCACTTCATGCTGCATGTCTTCAACACCAGCATCATGGCAGAACAAAACAACTGCAGAAAACACAAGTCTGTGAGTCTATATATATAGTGGACATGAAAAGATGGAACAGGATATATACATGCTACACTAGTTTCCTCCAAAGAGGTGAACAGTAGAACATAAAAATATCTCTTATGTTAATTAAAGTATGATAAAGTTCATCATTTTTCCACACAAATGTTTTCATCTTAAATGTTTTTGAAATGTTACATTATACATATTTATGTATATAAGTTATTATTTAATTAAATATGCACATATTTGCATATTTCTAGACAAAAAAATGTAACCACTGGATGGAGTCAGGTTCAAAATCCTTTTTTATATCTACATCAAGAAAAAGAAAGAAGGGTATAAACGGAGGTCGGTGCAAGCTCCAAGTTGGTGGGGCTTGAGTTTTTATTTATTTCATGTCTTGTACAGGGCGCCATGGTGGCGTAGTGAGTAGCACGTTCGCCTCACAGCAAGAAGGTCACTGGTTCGAGCCTCGGCTGGGTCAGTTGGCATTTCTGTGTGGAGTTTGCATGTTCTCCCCGTGGTTGTGTGGGTTTTCTCCGGGTGCTCCGGTTTCCACCAAAAGTCCAAAGATATGCGGTACAGGTGAATTGGGTAAGCTAAATTGTCCATAGTGTATGTGTGTGAATGAGAATGCATGGCTGTTTCCCAGAGATGGGTTGTGACTGGAAGGGCATCCGCTGCGTAAAACAAATGCTGGATAAGATCATTTCACTGTGGTGACCCCAGATTAATAAAGGGACTAAGCTGACAAGAAAATGAATGAATGAATGAATAATGTCTTGTACATGACTCGGAGTCCAATATTGTGTTTTATGAATGTCTACACCTACCCCAACCCTAAACCCAACCTCACAGTAACCTGATGTGTCTTCACCACCTACACCAAACCTGACCTACTTGTGGTTTAAGTAAAAAAAAAAATTCAGATAATAGATATTGAGGGCAGTATGGTGGCGCAATACGTAAATATGTTCCTCATCACAACACATAAACAAACCTGTACAGACAAATGCACAAAATCAAATTACAACCCGTAAGCTGTAATAAGGTGCAGTGTTTTATGATTTTTCCATGATAGTTCTTCATAATCCATCTGTTAGACACAATGTCAGCCTTTGGATTCTCTTCATCTCAAATACATTTTGAAAAAAGAAATGTCATAGCCCTTAGAATGAATCGAATATTATTATTGATACTTTTATTCAGGGCGACACGGTAACAGTGGTTAGCACTGTCGCCTCACAGCAAGAAGGTCTCTGGTCCGAGTCCTGGCTGGGTCAGTTGGCATTTCTGTGTGGAGTTTGCATGTTCTCCCCGTTCGCGTCGTTTCCTCTGGGTGCTCTGGTTTCCCCAACAAGACATGCGGTATAGGTGAATTGGGTAAGCTAAATTGTCCGTAGTGTATGTGTGTGAATGAGAGTGTGTGTTGTTTCCCAGTCACGAGTTGCAGCTGGAAGTAAAATCCGCTGCATAAAAACATATGCTAGATAAGTTGGCGGTTCATTCCGCTGTGGCGACCCCAGATTAATAAAGGGACTAAGCCGTAAAGAGAATGAATGAATAAATAGATATTGAACATGAAACTATAATGTCTGATAAATGCTAAGTGCTGTTGAAGTTTACATTTATGGCTTAGTGCAGGAGTAAAGCTTGTTTTGTTTTCAAAATATGTATTGTAATTGAAAATCTAAAGACAACTCGATAAAGTAAGCTGACCATTTTTACGTTTTCCAAAAAGAGGATGGAGTGCATGCTTTTTTCTTAAACTTAGACTGAAAGAACACTTCGTTAAAAGCAAAAAATATATAATAATAAAATACATGAAGAGTTTGATTGCAAAACGCGATAAACGCCATTTTTTGACATTTGGATTTTATGATTGGAAATCACTGTTTAGATGTTCCTTATCTATGTGTGAAAAGCTGCTATTAATACAACTAAAAGAATGAACATTTCAGGCCTATACAAAATGTATTTTTTCACAAAACGCGATATCCGCCAGATCAGTTTCTTTGCAAAGTGCGATATAACAGTTATAGAACTGTTATATATAGAACAGCTATGCGTGAGCTCAGCATCCCCTGGGAGGAGAGTCACCGCCGGCGAAGTGCTCCGAGTTGGCTCAAGGATTTAATGATAATATCAAAGCAAAAAAACATGTTTTTAAAAAGAGGATTCACTAGGATAACTAAAAACGTTTGGCGATTAATTATTCATACTGTAGGTGAGCTGTCAGTCACAGGCTATGTCCGTCTGTCAGTCAGAGAGTCAAAGCTTCAGAGTCGAGCTAACTTGTGGATTTTGATGACGGATTGGAGCCGGTCATTCCAGCTGCATAATAATAATAATAACTTATTATTATAACAGTGAAATAAGTCATTAAATATGACGGGACGAGGCAAGCTTAAAGCCATTGGTGCCCCAGCAAAAAAAAAAAAAAGGTTATGTTATGTTATATTGTGTACGTTCTGGCCAAAACTAACTAACTAACTCAGAATCTTATTATTAATAATCAATCTTTGTATATACTGTTCCATATAGTTTTTATTCATTTTAACCAATTTAGGATGTTTGACAATGTTAAGATAAATATGTTGCATTTTTGAGTTATTTGTTAACTATTTATGGACATAAAATTCAATAAAAAATATCCTGGATTTGAAGAATGTGTGTCCCTGGCCTTCACTGAGCTCCAGTAATAGTTTAATGTACAGAAATTGTGAATAAAGTTGACTGTTGATGTCTTCAATAATAATGTCAAATAACCAACATTTCTTAAAATGGATACATTTCGTTTTGCAACGAAACTCTTCACATGTAAAAGCTCGAAACTGGCAGGTTCATGTAAAACAAAATGTTTGAACTGCAGTGTCTTTAATGCTTTGGACACTGAAGACAAGTTTGTGTTTGTTTTGTTTGTTCACTTATAGTCTCACATATTATAAACGTTTTGTCTGCAATTGACAAATCCATGATAATAGGCATGAATGAAAACTTAATTGTTGTTTTCACAGAAAGCTCTTGGTGGCGTCACATCAGTATTCAATGACCGATAACGTGAAATGTAAGATGATTGCAAACTGCATATTCCTGGAAGAAGTGACTAATCCGCCTGGTGCAAACTGATAATGACACGAGCATCTGTCAGCAGGCGAACGCTGGCCTTTACATCACTTCCGATTCTAAAACAACCTTTTAAAGATGATAAAGCGTTTGGAGAATGTAGCCTGCACAAAGGAGCTTTAACTTCACTGACAAAATAGGATTTTTCGCACTGCTGGAAAAAGTACAGGGAGTGAATTTAATGACTTCAGACACACCGGGCACTAAACACGCTGGCTCTGCGGACTCATTTAAAGCAAACCTTGGGATTAAGAGAGGTGTAATTTTATGAGATCTGTCCCTTAACAGCCTGATGGGCTCTTATTTTTTTTCCTCTCCCCATTATTACAATCACCATGAGAGCAAAATTATATTGCATAAAATTAGGCTACTGGCATGAAAATGTTCCGTAGTCTGAGCCAGTAGTGTTGCATTGGATTGTTTCATTATGTGCATAGATAATCATCATGAAACCCAAGATCTCTATTTGAAAAAATATTACAACACAAATTATAAAAAGGTTGGGACATTTTTATAAAACGGTGTGATTTGTTCATTCTCTTTATCTTTCAATTACTTTACAGAGAAGATATTTTCAGTTTTAAAGGTGCTGTATGTAAGTTTTTGACTCTACCAAAGCATAACAATACCATAATATTCATTCGTTTTCTTTTCAGCTCAGTCCCTTTATTAATCTGGGGTCGCCACAGCGGAATAAACCACCAATTTATCCAGCATATGTTTTATGCAGCGGATGCCATTCCAGCTGCAACCCATCTCTGGGAAACATCCAGACACACTCATTCACACCCATACACTACGGACAATTTAGCCTACCTAATTCACCTATACACATGTCTTTGAACTTGTGGGGGAAACCAGAGCACCCGGAGGAAACCCACGCCAACATGGGAAGAACATACAAACTACACACAGAAATGCCAACTGACCCAGCCGGGGCTCGGACCAGCGACCTTCTTGTTGTGACGTGCTACCCACTACGCCACTTGGCACCAATACCATAATATGTTTGCAAATATTTACCATTTTTTCCAACTGCTTACACACAAAATCTTTTCATGTCACATGATTTCTGAAACATCTCACTCAAAATTCAAAACTACACAGCAAATCTCCAAAACCAGAAGCTCTACCTAAAACTCAGAAGTCTAACTGGAAGCTACTTGCTTTCCTTTTCCAAACACAACCAATCAAAATGCTATACTTATCCACCAGCTCACATACACATGCTCCTCAAATGTGCAAACACTAATTTCTTAACTGATCACTAACCAATCATTGCTTTACTCTACTATAGGCTCAAAGGTGATTGGACACTGGGATGTTCTGGTCCCAAAAACAAAACAAAACAAAAACAAACAAAACAAAAACTGCCACTCATCCACAATTTGTAGTTTTGCACCTACCACATATTCACTTTCTCTAAATCCTAAATCCCTATAAAAAAAAAGTTAATGATGGCCAACCCTATGCCCGCATCAAACATCTCCAGAAAATGGAGGTTTCTTATCCCCGAAACCCTATAAACACATTTGTGCTCTTTACAGTATTCTAAAGAGCATACTTTAGCTTCACATGTTTTTTTTTTACATTTTTACATACAGCGTGTTTGTTTTTTGTATACTATAAATAGCAATAATGTTTGGCCTAATTAATATTTTCTGTTTTGTTCATTGCATTGGTGTTTAAAGTGTACCCGTTCCCCCTCTCAGCAGATTAACGTCACTGTGTAGAACATTGTACAGAAATGTAGATAGCCTATGAAGCCTATGAAAGATTTAGATCAAGAGTGTTTACACGGTATATACAAAAGCGTTATATTATGAAAGACGTGTTTGCCATATGATGTAAATGCTTCATTCTGACGTGTGTTTATGGCATTTTGAATTCAGTATTACGTTTTGAAGATGTGAGACGTTTTTTTATTGTGTGTGCAGTTTTGAGAATTTAGAGTTTTGAAAAAAAAAGATGACTGTTTTGAAAGCATGTGTAAGCAGTTGGAAAAAACTGCAAGAAACATGCTTGTGAGTTGTGAACATACTTGTTTATCTGAAAAACAATGCTGAAGTCAGATATTCTGCTTTGGACATGTATTTTCTGTGCCGGAACGCTGTCTTTGTTTTGGTAATTTTACCTGCCAGTAAAACTTAATAATGCCAGTTGAAATTATATTTCAGCACCCAGAAATCCGACCTCAGGTAGACAGTAGCAGACTCCATTACACAGTACATACAGAATAAAGTTTACATGGTCAGTGAAAACATTGTAAATTCTGTCTTTGTTCTTTTGTCAGTAACACTTTAGAATGATAGTCCATTAGTTAATGTAAGTTCATGTATTTACTGACATTAATTAATATTGGTAATCTTGTAAATTATTTTTTAATCACAGTGCGACATTTACGAATGCATAATCAAAAATTCAAATTTGTGCTTGTTAAAATTAGTTAATGCACAGTGAGTTAACAAGAACTAGCATGATGCTAACCTAAATACTGTTAACTAAATGTTATTGAAGTTGAACAAATACTGTAATAAATGTATTACTAATTGTTTGTTCCTGTTACGGACCATTATTTTAAAGTGTCAATTAAATAAAGATAAAAAATATATATATTCTTGATTTTATTGCATTTTATAGAAGTGGGGTTGTATGATTTACACACGTGTTTGGTCACTTTCAAGGCAGTGTAATTCCATATTAGAGGAGAGGGTGAAATTATGGCTTCATAACAGTAAAACATGCCCAAATGAAAATAAACAAGCACTATCAGAACTGAACCTCTGCAGCTCTTAAATCTAAACCGGACCATTAGTCTGGAAAAGCAGAGGCTACAAAAGCACAAATCATCAGGCCTGTGGAATGAGAAACACAGTAAATTACACTGGCTCAAGAAGGGTAAATGGCCGCATTGAGGTCCAAAAACAGACAAATGTGTGCTTTTTATGATTTACTGTATAAATATGAGAGGTTTTGTTCTTGTGGGAGATATTTATGTTATGAACATTGAACTTGTATGATAAACTCTCATGTTTAGTGACTTAAGATCTGAATCTACAACTGGGGTTATCATTGTTAACTAAAAATATTAAGAAAATGTTCATAACCTAATGATAAATAAAATGTAGATACTGTATGATAGAAACATTTCTCATTAATTAAATGCAAAATACTAGAATACATACTAAAATTTAATTAAGATTAAAAGAAAATTAGAACACTTTACAAAATATTTTCATTCGTGTGAATTAGCGTATTTACAAAGATGAACTAATAATGAATTATATTTGTACAGCATTTATTAATCATGTTCAGCATTTGCTAACGCATAATTAAAATACAAATTCATGTATGTTAACATTAGTTAATGCTGAAAAAATACTTTAGTACATGTAGTGTTTATTGTTTGGTCATATTAGTAAATACATTAAGTAATACAACCATACTGTAGTGTTACCAATAACAAATGACAAAAAATCCACACACACAAAAAAACACATATCATATATATAAAAATAAAATATTATACATTATCAAATGATGTAACTGTTAACAAAAACTACAAGAGTATATCAAAGCTACAAAACAACACATGCATAAGGCCTACGCCTATTAAGGATCTCAGAGTTTAAGCTCTAATGTGGTTATTTGTACTATACTGTATCATTCTGTTCTGTCCACAAAGAAACATTTTAGTCCAGTTCCTGCAGCCAGTGGGAAGGAAGCTAATAAAAGCTGCCATTAAGGAACTATTAGTCTAAAAATACCTGCCTCGGGTTATACATTTCACCTCTTCCTGAGGTAACCATTCAACTTCGACTACCACCTCTTTTCACCTCCTCCCAAAAATGTATTAAAGTATTTACAGTGTCTCTGTTTTTCACTGAAGCTTTGATCTTCATAAACACAGATGTTTCCCTCATTTAATATGGATGCAAAGCTCATTTGCTAAGTTTATATTATGCAGGGAAATTCAGCACCTACAGTATATAAAATGACAAAACATTTTAATGACGCATAACGTTATATATTACAATTCTCCCTGTATAGTGAATAAGCAACAGACATGTGTCATTTTCATAACATTAAAAGATCAGAATCAGAAGATAAATCAGAGTGAAATATTGATACAAGCAACAACAATAATTGAAAACAGCAAATTCAACAATGCTACAGAAATGCTACGTTTGTTAGTCAATTATCACACTTGTGATTACGTTCATGCTAATATTCGAGAAAGCTGCATGCTTGATATTACTGAAGTACATCATATCATAATATAAAATAATTCAGGCATGTTGTGAAAGAGTTTGGACCCATGAGATGTGTTTCTGCATGTGATTGACTCGTAAATTTCAGTTCTAATAAAACAATTTTGAAATTATGAGATTAAAATTGTACATGTCTAATATATAAAAGTAAAAAATTCAATTCAATTCAATTCAATTCAATTCACCTTTATTTGTATAGCGCTTTTACAATGTAAATTGTGTCAAAGCAGCTTCACATAGAAGGTTATAGTAAATTGAAAATGTCAGTTTAGTTATTAATGTTTGAGTTGAGTTCAGTTCAGTGTTGTTTAACATTCACTACTCAGGGTCCAAACACAATAGAGTAATCCTTCGCTGCGCAGCTCTAGCTGCAGTCTAGGCGCCGGAGGCTGGAGAACTCGAGGCTCGTCTGTCCTTGGAGGGACACAGGAATTCGTCTCCTGCTTGCCACTCCGCCAAGCAGCTGCTCAGGATACAGCGAGGTCCAGGACCATGGAGCCTTGGAATCGTCTCGTCACGGGTCTTGGATCGCATCCGTGGCGCTGCATAGTCTCTGTGGGCCTCGGGATGAGTATCCCCAGTTGGAAATAGAGAACAAAGAGAATAATTAGCGTAGCTGCTATTCATAGTGTATATAAAGGAGATGTGTGGAGCACATTCATGCATCATACCGCTATGTGATGTATTGAGTGTATGCTTTACTAAAGAGATAGATCTTTAATTTAGTTTTGAACTGTGAGAGTGAAAAAAAAGCAAAAGAACTAAATTTGAATTTTATTTATTAAATTAATTTATATGTTTTAAGTTTAAAAGTTTTAAAAAAATTAATATTGAACATTTATTACAACAGTTATTATTATTATTATTATTATTATTGTTATTATTATTATTATTGTTATTATTATTATTACATTTTTTAAACTAATAGTTCTTATTATAAATAATAATAATGAAAACAGGCATAAAACAAAGATAGTAATAACAACAATTATAATAATAAATCTTATTATTATTAATAAAATAATTTTATTGTAATTTACCATTTAGAATTTTCTAAACACACACCAAAAAGTGTTACATTTTGCCGGGCCGACATTTCCCATAATTCTGATAAGCAGCCCAACCTGTTTGTCAGCAAATGTAGATTTGTACCACGGCGCATCTCTATTTACACAGATCCGCCACGTTCGTGTGCAGACGAGACAATCACAGTCACGGTAAAATCATATGCTAATATAAAACTTTTTAAAATCCTGAATCAATATTGCAGTTACTTTTGCACGCTGTAGGAAGGATGACACCATGGCTGAAGTATTTCTTTTACACAGGTAATGATCTGTTTTAACAGAACCCCAAAGCTGATGTAGATTGTGTTGTTACGAATGGGTTATATGCACAGAAGTGTTATTCAGTACGATTGATGTATTTTCAGTTTCATAAGGGACCTTTTACAGCATCGATAATGTAGCTTTTTATTTAGTTTAACAACAAAACACAAGTAAATAGGGCTATTCTGCCTAGCCTGCTTCACTGAAGTAAAGTTGTTTTTTTTATTCACATTGGTTCATTTTTGATCAATAACAACTTGTGATGCGATCCCTATATTGTTTACCATGCTACTTTGAAAATTCAGTTTGAAATAGCATGTAAGTATGGCTTAGAATAAGTCTAATTCCCGGACACTGTCGGCCAACCATAACCACATTTTTTGCTGGCGGATGACATGAACTAGTGTGTTGTCTGCTGTCATCTTTAAGGTTTACACGTTTGTGTTTCAGGAAGCGTGGCTTTAGATGGTAAGGGAGGGACTGTGTTTCAAAGAAATTATCCGATTAGCATTTTTGCAGATCACCTACTGCACCTTTAATTTTGAGTTTTTATGTCTCAAAAAAAGACAAATATTTTTTACTTGTTTAGAAAATTCTAGAAAAACTTGTTCGCAGCGTGAATCTCACCAGTAAGGCCGCACATACAGGTACTGTAACTGAAAGAATCTTGACACAAGTCCAAACCTTCAATAGAAAAACCATAAACTCTACTAAATGGCTGAAATCATTTACCATTTGAAGCTAAAGAGCATCTTTCATCAACATAAAGCAAGACTCTCGATGGGACTTGGTAAGAAGGTCTCCAATGCTGGAATGATGGCTTGGGCAGGCGGTGAATGCAAATGCTGCTTATTAAAGATGTTGAAATGTCGAGCTGATAATGGCGCTGTGGTGACGCAGGACAGCAGCATTCAGAGGATTCATTCAGAGCTAGTAAATTGGCTTCCCTCATTCGCTTCAACACTAATTACTCATCTTCATCTCGGGATTCGACAGTCTCAACCTCCCATTGCACCACACACAAGGAGACGAGTAATGATTCTCTATAAAAATTCAAAAGATTACTGTAAATCACAAGGACATTTGGCAGCGCGTTCAGCCACTGTGGCGTTTGCTGCCATTCTGTCTCTCATACAGGTCGAAGGACGCAGGTAGAGGAAGGAGAACAGTTGCATGCTTTATGCATTGACATCGATTTTAATTCAGCTTGTTCTACGACATCGAGTAGAAGCCTGTAGAGCTCATTTGAATTTATAAGCAGAATAAGAATCTATAGATCCTGATCCGTGGTATTTGCTCTTCACAAAGGAGTGCAGACAGCGCTTGATTCAATGAAGCCTACTTACAACAAAACTTTATGAAATTGTGATGATATTGTACATGCACGCTGGCTTTGGGGTCTAGGAGGTTACTCCTTTTCAGCAAAAGGAGGTAAGTATCAGAAATAGTGTCTAATAAATAAATAATCCCTGTATAAAATAATTAATTTTATACAATTTAAGGTTGTAGGTGCTGCCCTATTTTTATTTTTATTATGCAAATTATATCTTTTTTATGAGTGTCCTGCTAATTGGACAAGTTGTTTTACTGTGCTTTTATCTTATTTTTAGTCTAGTTTCAAGTTCAGTAAGAAGTTGCTCCACTTACCCCACTCCTCAAAAGCTTATTAACAGAAGTTGCTTGTGAAGACTGTCAGATTAGAAAGCATTATTGAAAAATCAATAGCTGTCTTTGTTTGTGCATCAAAGTATTTTTGCGAATATTCAAAAGTCATAAGACAAAACATAATCATTTTTGAAAAAAGCTTGATCAAGACACAATCGTCTGTGATTAAATTATCTTGTAATTAAGCGGCTCCAGACAAACCTGATTAATCTGATTAAGGCTTTAAGACCAACATCAGCATCCAGCAGCATACTGTATGTGTGTGAATGTCTTATGGCATTGAATGCTTTGAAATGTGTGATTCATAAATGAGCCTCATGGTGAGATTGCATTGATTTTTTAGAATCCGTATGTGCTGAGAGACTTCAATGAAAGCTTGTTTCGGCGATAATTAAAAAAATGAAAGGCATTTGTAAGTTTATATTTCACAATTTTTAAATAAAAACTCATAAGTTAATGTCTTTTTTGCTTTTTTCCAAAGATAGAAAACTGCATTATGCGAAAGGGAGAGGTGAAACTGGAAGATGTAAAATAAATTCTGAACTTTTTTCTCAACATGCAGTTACACTATGTTTTGTTCATATGCCAGAGATAAATGCATTGCTTCAAAATAAACAGCTTATTATATATTGCAAATTCAACCTTTTTTTCTTAGAATATTAGGTTTCCAATGTACAATTCCGACTTTATATCTTGTATTCTCACTTTTCCATATTGCAAGAAATACGTTTATTTCACGCGGGCGCCATTTTAAAACACGAAAGTGAGGCTGTGGTGGGAAGAAATCTGGAAGTATAGGATCAGCACTGTAAACATTGCAACAACATGCTGTGTACTACAAACTTCCAGCTGTTGCTGCGATTTCAAAATGCAGAAATGGCGTAAACATCACTTTAATATCATTCTGTTTAGTTTAGTTTAGTTTAAACAATTAAAAGCATATTAGGCATCAAATAACGTCACTTTAAGAGTAATACGCTTAAGTGTCCTTCTAGACTTCAGTTCATGGCACCAGGTAAACACCGTGGGGGGTTCCCTGTTTTAGCCTACGAAACCCGGTGAGAGATAAAACAATGCAGTCCTCTGTGGCACACCTTCGTGTTGTCTGTGATAGTGTTGTCCCGGTACTGAATTTTTAAAAACGTCCATTTCCCGCTAACATTTAAGCGCCGCTGAACGCGTTCATAAACAGCTGATTTGCCAGTGTTCATCAGTGCTCAACAGAAATGACTGTGATTGGCAGTGAAGGTCATTATTTAACCGCTCTTCAAAGATTGCAAACAAAGATACACGGACACTGGATCGTCTTAAAGCTGTGAAGATCAGTCGACTCATTAAGCGGATCGCTCGATTTTGTTTGCACTCTGTAAACATCAGTGAAGTGCCACAAGTGCAATGAACTGATGACTGTCATGGCCAATCACAGTAATTTCTGTTGAGCACATGAACACAATGGCAAATCAACAGTGTTTAAGAAAGCCATCAACCGTGCCTTACATGTTAACAAGAAACAGAGTTTTTTTTTACATTTCAGAACCAAATTTTTTTTATCGTGACGAGTCTAATATAGTGGAAGATTCAGTTCAATAACTTCAGTTTGATAAATGGCATCTAAAACGTGTGTTTGGGAAAGAAAATGTTAGTTAACTAGTGCCATTTGCCTTAACTTGGCTGAAGATGAGATTGGATATCCCTTTTTATTTTCACTATTCATTCAGAACGGACCTTCGGGTCAGTCGGAAGGCGATGAAAGTATAAATTTGTGTCACTTTCTCTTTGCTGATAAGATATACAGCCAGATACACAACATTCCTGTGTGATACTTCCGGGTAAAATAAGTCTTTTGTGTCTCCAGAATGTGTCTGTAACGTTTCAGCTCAAAATACCAATCCGGTTATTTATCATACCTTTTTAACTCTGGGAAATTGTAGCTGTTTTTGTTGCCTGTGTCTTTAATGCAAATGAGCTGGTTCTCCCTGCCCACCATTTCCACGTGCGTGTCAGCACGTCTAGCCTTTACGTATAAACAGCACAGTGACAAAAATAGATAGATAGATAGATAGATAGATAGATAGATAGATAGATAGATA
>CAIGQQ010033975.1:1176274-1219084 GCA_903798035.1 Danio albolineatus | reverse complement strand
ATGTTATAGCAAATCAATCCTAATGGAACATGTCTTGAAACACCCTAAAAACCATTAAAATGATCTGCTTTAAAGGTTACAGCTTGATAGTTTGGAATGCTTTTATTGGTATTTATGGAAGAAACCATTAGATATTTTTGTGATGGTTTCTATTGTTTAGTTTTTATCCAGCAGGGAACCATGATGTCAAGTAAATCTGAAAACAGGCCTGGATTAAAAATGGGGAGCAGACAAGCACATCTGTTTCACCCTCTGTCAAATCTGATAGCATTTTAAAAACCTATGATTGACAGGTGTAAAGATGATAACACAACAGAGGTGTTTGCTTTTTGTGAGATGCATAATAAGCAATAGCACAGCAGTTATTAGACAAACTAATGAATAGAAATGAAAGCAGTGTGTTGAGCATGCGTTGTGGTGCAATGCTTACGCATTCATCTAGTACACTTACATAAAAACATAAGGCAAGGCAAGGCAAGTTTAGTGGTCTCACTTTACAAAAGGATTCATTCGTAAATGTTAATTAATGCATTTACTAACACGAACAAACAATGAACAATACATTTACTACACAATTTGATCCGGTTATTTAATGTTAGTTGATGAAAATACAGTAGTTCATTGTTAGTTCATGTTAACTCAAGGTGCATTAACTAATGTTAACAAGCATGGACTTAGATGTTAATAATGCATTAGTAAATGTTCAATTATGATTAATAAATGCTGTACAAGTGTTGTTCAAGATTAGTTCATGATGTTAGTAAATGCATTAACTAATGAACCTTATTGTAAAGTGTTACCCATTTATTTATATAGCACATTTTATACACAGTGGCAATTCGAAGTGCTTTACACATAGGAATGAATGAGACATAAACACAAATAATAAAAATGATTTAAAAAACAGAATTAAAACAGATTAAAATGTGTTAAAATAAATAAAAGCAGCAGCACTTATTGTAAACCTCTCCAACAAAGAAATATGAATCATCTGAAGCAGACGCATCTGCCCTTGTGTGTATATACTAGTAGCATGATACTGCTAGTTTACTGGTAATGTTTTAAATTCTTATTCTGGAAAGCTGTCAGTATTCACAGCTCACACAGGATCTCTAAATATTGTGATGATCCCAAGGCTCCAGATTGGTGTATGTGGCAGATCCTGATGCCTGTATCAACTGCACTGTAAAAAAACAAATCCTGGTTGTCCTAAATTTTTAAGCTGAATCATTAATCAAATCATTAATCAAAAATTAACCTTATGAGTCCATTGAACTTATATTATGTTAAACTGACTTAAAACTGCTTGCATAACTTATAAAATTAAGTTAAACAATTATTAACTTAGTTTATTAAGTTACAATGAACTAAAAACATATAGTTTATATATTTTTTTTCAGTGTGGTTCTATGTCTATATAAGAGTTGTTGTGCTAGCTGTCTTAGGATGGTGTGGCTACTCAGGAGTCCCTATGTCAAGACCTGCCATCTCTTTGTCTCTTCAACCTTATGGGTTTGTAAGTTCTTCGTTATTATCCCTAGACATTTATTGGCTGCTTTGATTGATTGTAGTTCTATTAGTTTCATTTACAATAAATAATTTGCATTCAGGCTATTTTGTTATTTGAACTCTCTTTTATGTTGCGACTCAAAAGAGCGTACGGGTCATAGCAATAGTTATTAACTAACAGAGACTGTATGTGCAAGTGAAGTCCAGGTGAAATCAAATATTACAATGTTTATTTTGCTAAAGCACATTGTTATGCCAGGTTTACTGTGTTTAGTCTACGCAATTATAGAAATAGAGTTGAATTTCGTCCAGGTGAATAAAATTGGCAGGAATACATGGATTTTTTTTCTAGCTTTTTTGTTCCGCAAAAGTTCAAATAAGTATTTATTTAGTAATTTAACTAAAGCAGAAAATTGATGTGAGGTGAAAAGCATTGTGAGTAATTTAGACTGAATGACACGATTAAAATTAAACAGCACAAATAAAACCTCACCTCAGTTGGAAAAAACATCACACTGAAATAAAACTTTATTGTAACTTCGGGTTCATGTATGAATACATGGCTTGAGTCCCTGAGTCACCAATTTTGTCGTCCATAAGAAGATAATTGTGGGTACAATTGGGAATGTGATGTCACAATGCAATGCATTGTGGGATTTTGGGCCATAATGTTGCAGACGAGACTGTAGATGTGAATGTCACTTTATAATTAATCATGTTTATATTATTAACAAAAAATGTGTTCGGTTGCTATATTCTTAAGGTCAGAATGGAAAATGTCAGATTTTACACTTGCACTTGATTCATTGAATCATTCATTTTCTTTTCAGCTCAGTCCCTTTATTAATCCGGGGTTGCCACAGTGGAATGAACCGCCAACTTATCCAGCATATGTTTCACGCAGCGGATGCCCTTCCAGCTGCAACCCATCTCTGGGAAACATCTATACACAGTCATTCACACTCATACGCTACGGATAATTTAGCCTACTCAATTCACCTATACCACATGTCTTTGTGTGGGAAACCGGAGCATCCGGAGGAAACCCACGCAACCACGGGGAGAACATGCAAACTCCACACAGAAATGCCAACTGACCCAGCCAAGGCTCGAACCAGCGACCTTCTTGCTGTGAGGCGACAGCACTACCTACTGCGGCACCGTGTCGCACCACTTGATTCATTCAATGTGAATTACTTAATTGTTTAGCGCTGGCCTAAATACACAGAAGTATTACTGTTATGTCTACAACGGTTTGATAACAGTTTTAGGGCAGATATAAATACTTTTTATTTAATATGATTTAAATAATCCATTATTTCGAATCTACCAGTATTGTATTTATTATTTCAGAAGTGAAATCAGTGCCATTTTTTGGTGAATAAAACTAAAGAAATATTTGCAGTGTCATTTTCATTTTGTTCAGCTCTTTTCTACAGTGATTTGCATTTAATTACATTATGTGCTCATGAAGGTGTAGTTGCATTTTTTTACATTCAGGAACTAGAAGGCCTATGGATCTTAAAAGAGGGGTCTTGACATGAGAATGATTTAATAATCTTTAAACCTTCTCAACAATCAAGAACTGATTATATAGTTAACGCTTCCATGATTCTTCATGGAACTTTTACGGAGCTGGTGGTTCATCTTGAACTTCACGCTCATCTACAGCTGCTGTTTGCTTCGATTTATGCCATCGTGAGCTAATCAAGAGCTTCAGACTTATAGCCATCTGCCGTCACAAGGCTTCATTGTTACACTTATCAGCGCCATTCAGGTGTACAAATGAAAAGCTAATTTGATGATAGGACACTTCAATAGGAAGTCAGCTGTAAAAACAATGTGGGAGATTTATCAGCATCTGTTATTGACACTAGACTATAGGAAGACGTCAAGTGCGTAATCCTATTCTGAAAGTAAATAAGCAAATCACAGATGCTGTCTGCTTCACTTAAGGGTATAGTTCACCCAAAAAACACAATGCAGTTATTATTTGCTAACTATTTATTTGTATATATTTTGACTTCCTTAGCATGTTTTCCTACAATGAAATTCAATGGTTATATCCTTTCAGCTTTCCTCAGAATATCGCCTTTTGTATTTAACAGAGAAAAAAAATTAATAAAGGATTGGAATCACTTGAGGGAGCAATTGTGAGTTTCATTTTTGGGTGAACTATCTCTTTAATAATAATATATGATTATCTTCAGGTCTTATTTTCCTTCTCATTTTGAAAATCAATAAAAAAATATACGATGCTCAGACTCGAACCCCTACATTCGATTACAATGGCGATAAAAATCATAATTATAAGCCTCACGGTGTAATGGTAATCTTTCTAAAAATACATGTAGGCTATACTGTTTGTGCAGTGCAGCGTTTACTTCGGTGTGCCTATTATTTGAAAATACCACCCTTGAAAGAATCGAGTCGAGAGCGAGACGAGCTCCGTGGGAGTTACATACGCCTGAGAGGCAATGCATCATGGGAGCACACTCACCTTTCCGCCCATGAGATTGCAGTAGGAGAAAATCAGAGCAATCAATCTGGTTCTCTTCTGGTTCAGGCCCTTTACTAAACATGGTCCACTGCATGGCTGGACAATATCTAAAAGCAACAGTGAAGGGGGAAAAAAGTCATTTCTGTGTTGCTTTTTACTCACCAAAACACAAGCCAGACAATTTGTGTTCAATCATCAGAGCTAAAAAAGGGGAAGCCCATTTCCTCTGCTAGCCCAATCTATACATGCATTCCACTTTTAAACCTAGAAAATGAAGGAAGACACAACCCAGAGAAGGCTTCATTTTTTGGAATTTCGACATGAACTTGGTTAAAAATGGTGAACAGGCATTGTGAGTAACTGAAGATTATTTGCTTTAATGTCATATTATATTATAAGGTCTTAAACTGCACTTAAAAAATAATTCAAAAATGATTCCTTGGATTTATTCTTTTTTTTAAAGGTAAGTGGTTGTAAGCAATTTATTTGGGCACTTAAACAAACAAATTAAAGCTGAAAATTACTAAACTTAATTTGTTTGTTTGCAAAATTTTGTAGAAATCTTTTTTTTTTCAGTCTGGTGGTTGTCAAATAGTCTGATCTAAAAATAATGTCGGTCATAAAAGAAACAAAAGAAATGAAAAGAAGTACACTAAAAAAATTAATACTGTTGCTTGTTCAAACTACCTTTAAAATGAGCTGAATCAATACAATTCTTGTAATTTCTTTGGCTAATTTCTTTGTTTTATGTTGAGTCCATTTAAATTTGTAAACCATTAAGTTAATTTAAGCCTTTTGTGTTGGAACAACATGAAGGAATTGTGTTGGTCCAACTACCTGGTTAGGGGATTTGTAGTTACCAGCATGCTTTGCGTAGGATTAAATTAAGAGAGGGATGTTGACAATAAAAGCTATCTTAGGTGTATGTTTAAAGTTAATAGAAAGACTTGTTAGAGTTTAATCTCCACTTTTGTTTGAAGATTTAGAAGAGTTTCATGTAATGCTATGAGTTCTGATATTACCACCTTGAAGAAGCACCTTTGGGTGTTGGCAGCTTAATTAGCAAAAATGTTTGTGGCTTTATTCAGTTCTGAGATCAGTCTTAATCAACTGTATATGTTTAAATATGCTTTGAAATGGCTCTTTTAGTTTTTTTAGGATAACTTTAAGTAAATCTAAGAGACTTCATAATAGACATACACGATATTATCAGACCTTTGAGTTTAAGTTAAATAAAAATACAAATGAATTTAAACTTCAAAATACTAATTAATTTAAAATAATTACCTCTTCTCTCCACCTATAGCTGATGTGTGGTGAGCGCACTGGTGCAGTTTTCCTGTGGCTGCCATGGCATCATCCAAGTGGATGCTGCACACTGGTGGTGGTGTGGAGAGACCCCCTCATGATTGTGAAGCGCTTTGGGTGTATGGCCATACACTATAAATTCATTCATTCATTTTCTTTTTGGCTTAGTCCCTTTATTAATCCAGGGTCGCCACAACGGAATGAACCGCCAACTTATCCAGCATTTGTTTTACGCAGCGGACGCCCTTCCAGCTGCAACCCATCTCTGGGAAACATCCATACACACTCACTCACTCACAAACACACTATGGACAATTTAGCTCACCCAATTCACCTATACTGCATGTCTTTGGACTGTGGGGGAAACCGGAGCACCCGGAGGAAACCCACGCAACCACAGGGAGAACATGCAAACTCCACACAGAAATGCCAACTGAGGCTCGAACCAGTGACCTTCTTGCTGTGAGGCGATCGTGCTATCCACTAGGCCACCGTGGCGCCTTACACAATAAATGCGCTATATAAATACACATTACATTACATTAAACTTTTATTTGAAAAAAATCATGTTGGACCGACTCATTTGCATTTATAGCAAAAAATAAATAAAATAATTAAGTTGGTGCTAAACAAATTTATTGGATGGAAATCCTGTCCTCAATTAAATTGAGTTCATCCAATAAGTTATTTTTTAAGTGTATAGAATATATCTTTGACGCACTGTAAAAAAATACAGGGTTCCAAACAATCAAACCAACACAAATAGATTAACTTAATTGTTTTTACAAATTTAAGTGTATTGAATTTGTTTCAACTCAGTTTAAATAAGTAGTTTAAACATGTCGCAAAAGTCATTTTTTTAGTGTAAAACTAGAAGCTTTTTTTTTATCCCAAAATGAGAAGAGTTTAACAACTAATGAAGGCTGTAGTGTTTCCATTTAGATTCCATTTGGTATTAATTTTTGTGTAAAAAAAATGTTCAAAATATGTATCTTTGGGTTTAACTTTCCTTATTTTAAAACATATTGCTTAAAATATGATGTTCAGACATCCTATATAGAGTAGCCTGGGCTGTTTTTGCAAAGAAAAAGCACATAATTCTAAGTGTGTAACAGAAGAGTAGCTTTGGGACTGTTTTATCATAATTACATCTTTTACAGACTGCTTAACTGCCTAGTTAGGCCCAAATTATACTTTTTAAGCATACCACAGCACAGCCAGCATGTTGAAAGGAGTTCAGCTGGAAATCCAACAGATTCAATCTAAAGTTCTAGAAACTCATTACTCATGTATCGAAAAGGGAAAAAGTCTGAAAGGAAACCCTGGGTGTCAAGAATTGTATGCCTTAATCTAATGTACTGTAAATGACACCTCATTATGAAATATGTAAAAAAAACAAAACATGACATTTATGCTATTCAAAAAATCCCCCATTGTTTTCAATAATGTAATCTGGGTGCTCCGCCTCTGGTGTTTATATGTTAATATTGTAAATGCAGCACAAATAGGGATACAAAAAAGCTTTTGCTGAATGGAGGTGTGTTTTCTTTTTTCTACAATACAAATTTCAAATAAGAGGCATTATTTACATTTTATTAATGCATGCTGTTATTCAGCTGAGTTTGGAGCAAAAGCTACTACAGTGATTTTATATTGTTCTGTCTTTAACTGCATATAATAATTCATACTCAAGCTAGAAAATTCATTGCAAACTCATGAAAGAAATCCTTCTTAATGTAAATGTAATGTAATATGTATTTATATAGCGCATTTATCGTGTATGGCCATACACCCAAATCCCTTCACAATCATGAGAGGGGTCTCTCCACACCAACACCAGTGTGCCACAGGACAACAACACCAGTGCGCTCACCACATTCCAGTCATAGTATAGTGGAGAGACAGTGATAGAGCCAATTCGGTGGATAGGGACAATTGGGAGGCCATGATGGGTAAGGGCCGACAGAGGGGATTTGGCCAGGACACCGGGGTTACACCACTACTCTTTATTCATTCATTCATTTTATTTTCGGCTTAGTCCCTTTATTAACCTGGGGTCACCAAAGCGGAATGAACCGCCAACTTATCCAGCATCTTTTTCATGCAGCAGATGCCCTTCCATCTCTGGGAAACATCCATACACACTCATAAACTACAGACAGTTTAGCCTACCCAATTTACCTATACCACATGTCTTTAGACTTGTGTGAGAAACCGGAGCACCCGGAGGAAACCCACGCAACCACGGGGAGAACATGCAAACTCAGAAATGCCAACTGACCCAGCCGAGGCTCAAACCAGCGACCTTCTTGCTGTGAGGCGAACGTGCTACCCACTACGCCACCATGGCGCCACCCCTACTCTTTATTGCCATGGTATTTTTTAATGACCAGAGAGTTAGGTTTAACATCTTATCCGAAAGACGGCGCTCACTGACAGTATAGTGTCCCCTTCATTAAACTTACACAGACTGCAAGTTTAGCGCCACCCCTGCTGGCCTCACTACGCCACTTCCAACAGCAATCTTGTTTTTCCCATGTGTTCTCCCATCCAGATACTGACCAGGCTCAGCACAGCTTCAGTGAATAACAGGTCTTGGACTACAGGGTGACATGGCTGTAGCCATAAGTCTCAAAGTTTAAGCACCAATGCAATACAAGAATTCCAGAATATTTTAGTAAAAATTCATTAAAATACGTATTTTCTCTCCAAGTATGAAGAACAGATGAAAACCTTTTTCAATTCTAAGAATGTTTCGTGGAATGAAAATATTCCATACATGAATGGTTCTTTATGAAATCTACTTTAAAATACAGTGTACAAACTTTATTTCAGTTAGTTCTTGTCAACCCAATATAACGTATTCTCATCACATACAAGATAAACAACAATCTAAATCATGAACATGGCCATAGAAAAACTGCCAACTTTGTTTCAAGCTTTGGTGACCATTCCTGATTACACAATCTTTATATAATTAAACAGCACCAGTTCTATTCAAAAAAACTCAAAGCAAAACAGAACATGTGAGAACGTCTCTCAGATAATGAGCTCGTTTTATGGACTAATTAGCTCTGTTCTTCCTTTGTGCCCAATATGACTGTTTACATTGATTATATTCTTTTTATCCTCATGATAAGAAAAGAGAACTCTGAATTTGCTGACCTTCATTTTAACCTGTCCCACGTTCACTGTGTGTTTAGAATTTAGTTTTTTTTTTCTTTTTTAATGCTTCCGGTGCTACTAGTTTTGTTATTTGTTGCTTCTAGATGATTCAAACAGGCTTGATGAGAAATTCAAATTAGTCATAAAATAATAACATAACACTGGATATAAAGATATTGTATATGATCTCACAGGGCTTGATATGAAGTATCTTCAACTTTTTTGGTCAACTGTCATTGCACTTGTATATGAGGCTTTCCAAAAGCATTAGTATAAATAATAATCAATGTGTGTCCACATGCACACAGACTTTTAATTTCAGCCAGCCAGCCTTTTATCTGTCTTTTAATTATCAAATTGCCATGTTTAAGGTCTGACTTCTTTAAAAATCAGTGATCTTCACTGCCTGATAGATATACGATATAAAGTGGGTCTCAGACCAAACACTGCATTAAATTCCATTTTCCCCTACCATGTCTTTGAAATATGAGTTTATTTTACCCCAGCATTTTCAATGGAGTCTTGGAGTCTTCAATGGCTCTTGTGGTTACATGGTCTTTCATCTTGTTTTACGCTTGAACAACTAAAGGAATGCTTAAGTCTAGAATGCATTGTATTTACATTACCACATCGATGCTGTAAAATAAACCTTATTGGACGCTGCAAATAATTACAATTAGCTTTCACCGGAAGGTTATCACTGGCTGAGTAACACTAGCTGTGTATATATCTCATTGATACATCGCAATATATGCAGTGAGTTGGGATTTTAGTTGATCAACAATTGAGAATACATGAGATTTGATGAGTCATTGCATATACGGTATAGTATAGTATATGACCATAACAGAGTGATACTTTATCATTTGCATGTGTTTTAAAGGCATTTAAAACGAGTTTAAAGCATTCAGGTACACAAATGTGTAACATTTGTAAGCTTAATGAAGAATTATTTTACTGAATCACCACAAGGAAGACTACACAGTGTTATTTTACAATTCATTATTCAATTACTGCACCAGAATACTGTTTGACTCTCCAGAAACCACTTCTTAGATCATTTCTTTGCTCTATTGTAATTATTCTCGCTTGCATATGCAAATTGGCATATGTTTTACACAGTAGATGCCCTTCCAGCTGCAACCCATCATTGGCATCCATACACACTCATTCACACACATACACTACGGACAATATAGCTTACCTAGTTCACCTGTACCACATGTTTTTGGACTTGTGGGGGAAACCAGAGCACCCAGAGGAAACCCACACAAACACGTGAGGCCCTAAAACAGCACTAATAAAGCACAATAAGAAATACAGTACCTGTGATGTAAATGTATTCTGATTTGGCAGATACATGTCATATACTGTACACTCTCAGAAATAAAGGTACCCGAGCTGTCACTGGGGTGGTACCTTTTCAAAAGGTACACATTTGTACCTAAAGAGTTCATATTAATACCTCAAGGGTACATATTAGTACCTAAAAATTACAAAAGTGTTCCTCTAAAAATTTGTAGGTACTCATATATACTTTTGAGGTACCAATATGGCCCCTTTAAGTACAAATCTGTACCTTTTGAAAAGGTACCACCCCAGTGACAGCTCACGTACCTTTATTTCTGAGAGTGTAAGAAACACCTGTACAATATAAGTGGTAGAATACATTCACATCAAGAAAAGGTAATTTAGCAACAGCCACTATTACTGACCACTATAACTAGAGTGATACATGGTAAGAGGAGAAAAATACAGTTTGGAAGATGCTTTTATAGATTTTTGTATAGTTGGTGGGGGGGGGGGGGGAAGAGTAGCATTAAACATATCGGTCTGACCAGAGGAAGGCAAGAGGAATCATTCATTCATTCATTCCTTTTTTTTGGCTTAGTCCCTTTATTTATCTGGGGTCGCCACAGTGGAATCAACCGCAAACTTATCCAACATATGCTATACGTATGTAGGATGCCCTTCCAGCTGCAACCCATCACTGGGAAACATCCATACACACTCATTCACACACATACACTACGGACAATTTTAGCTTACCCAATTCACTTTTACCATGCCTTTGGACTTGTGGGGGAAACCGAAACACCCAGAGGAAACCCTTGCAAGAGGAATTAAATACATAAAAATAAAAAATTCAGTCAGCTAAAATGTGTTTGTCTTAATAACAGAGCTTTATAAAAAGTTGGCAAAGATCATTAATGATAACATATTGGAGATTTGCATAAGGAAGCCTTCATTTCACCTGCCAAACTCACATAAGCCTCATTATTTATCATCCCTTTTCTCAAAGCAAGTACAAATAAACAAATGTTTTATGTTACTGCAATAAACAGAAACAAAATAAACAACAGAACACACTAGCATGTTAGAGGAAGCGCTCTATATTTATACCTGACATTCTGTCCTTCACCCACAATCCATTATTCATGAGGCTCAAAAGAATCATTCACAAAAAAACAGAAGCCCTCTGCTACTTTTTTATTCCAGTCCATTCCTTCTCAGAGATGTCCGACATTCGCACTGACCGTTTCAAATCCTTTCATTTATTCTCATTATTCAACTCACTATGTGATTGCGGTCCTCACAAGCTAATTAAATGGGGTTATTATGTTCTGTCCACCCTTGTGACCACTTAAAAAATCCATCATTCCACTAATAGCATCCATGCACAGGAATCAGAGGAAGCATTTCAGACAATACATTGCTCCATATGTTGGAGACACCTACAGTTTACACTTTGTCTTTTCAGTTTACTTTCTACTTTATTTTTATCAATACATTACTAAGTGTTTTCCCAGAGATGGGTTGCGGCTGGAAGGGCATCCGCTGCGTAAAAAATATGCTGGATAAGTTGGCGGTTGATTCCGCTGTGGCGACCCCGGATTGATAGAGGGACTAAGCCGACAAGAAAATTAATAAATGAATGAATTACTAAGTGTCAGTCAATGTAAGTATTTATACGTAGAAATAAAACTGGATTGATAGATGCTAATTTTTCCCCAACATATTAATTTGGGTGCACTGATTTTTGGAGTTATTTTGTTAGATAAGTTCCAGTTTTGGTGGCACGGTGGCTTAGTGGTTAACACTGTCGCCTCAAAGCAAGAAGGTCAGTTGGCATTTCTGTGTGGAGCCTACATGTTCTCCCCGTGTTCTCGTGGGTTTCCTCTGGATGCTCCGGTTGCCTCTACAGTCCAAAGACATGCGCTATAGGTGAATTGAAGAAACTAAATTAGCCATAGTGTATATGTGTGCATGTGAGAGTGTATGGGTGTTTCCCAGTACTGGGCTACAGCTGAAGGGCATCCGCTGTGTAAACATATCCTGGATAAGTTGGCGGTTCATTCCACAGTGGCGACCCCAGATAAATAAGTTCCAGTTTTGACTATGATACTAATCTAATGTACAGTAGTCAACATTTGAAGTTTTCAAAATTGTCCTAGGACAAGAATGGGTCTTCAATAGGTTTAGTTTAATGAAAGGTGATGATTTAAATGTTGGCTACTATATAAAGTATCCACAAATGTATCTGTGCATATATAACATGCTTATATAACAGTATGCAGAGAACATTTTACAATTCATTTTTAAACAATAATTGTAATAGCTTCTTTTGTCTTTGCCATGAAGGCAGTAAATGATATTTTACTAGTTATTTTGCATGATAGAATTCAGCTAAAATGTGCAATTTAAAGGTTTAACTTGGTTAATTTGGTTAAATAGGGAAGTTAGGTTATTTAGGCAAATTACAGAAGAGGTTTCTATTCTTTAGCCAATCAAAAACTAATTTTGAAAAGGACTAACATTATTGACCTTAATTTTTTAAATGCCATAATGCATCATTTTGCCATCAACTATATATAATATTGCTGAATGTGTGGTGATTCTAAGAGTTTTAGCAGTCATTTATTTTTTGCATCATCTTTAGTTTTCAAACATTAACCTTATTTGATTATTTGTCAATACAGAAACAGTTTTTGTCACTTGATATTTTTTGCTACAAATTTGACACATTACTAATAAATAAATGATAAATAAATAAATAGATAAACAAATAAACAAATAAATAAAAATAATGATTCATTGATTGCTTACAATGTAGTCATTTGAATAAAACAAAAATATAAACATATAAAATACAATTAATTTAAATAAACATTTAATAAAAGAAAAATAAAAAAATAAAAATATTAACACAAATAATTACGCAACCACGGGGAGAACATGCAAACTCCACACAGAAATGCCAACTGACCCAGCCGGGGCTCGAACCAGCGACCTTCTTGCTGTGAGGCGAACGTGCTACTCACTACGCCACCGTGGCGCTGTAATAATTACTTATAATTTGCCATAAAAAAAAATTTTTAAATCTACAATTGAGAATCGATACATATTAAGCACACCATACCAATTTAAGCAAAACAGTTCTTACCGATACTGTTCAACTCAGTCATGAATGTACAGTTTACCATCTTTCTCCTGAGAGAGGCGAGGGACAGGCTCACGTAATCTGAAGAGACTCTTCTTCTCCACATAGGACAGTGGGCTCGTCTAATGACTGTGACCTTTCCCCATCAGGCCCTGGTGGACAAAACAGCACAACAAATCCAGTAATGTTATCCACTGCACCATAGCGACACCTATTATTAATGAATCACCTTCAGCACAAAACTAATTCAGACGCGCCTTTGAAAGGGTTGCATCGTCTTCAATGGTTTGATGTGCTCACTCACAGAACAAAATGATTTTGTTTGATCAAAAGGTCACATTGAAGTCTTAATTTACATGGTACAATGAATAAAACTTTAAAGTCTGTATGAGATCGTAACACACATCCCTGTTGCTTTTGTGTAGGATTATTCAATGCAAATTATTTTCAAATTACAATTTTTTTTTTTTTTTTATAAAAAAGCACTATTTACTCAGAAATCATTCTAATTTGCTGCTTAAGAAAATTTATATTATATTTTTTTTTGAGTAGAAACAATTGTGCCAAAGAATAGCACATTCAAAATAGTATTTTAATAGTATAGTTAAGTATAGTTATATATAAGTATAGTATTGTAAGTATAGTTATAGTATAGCTCAAGAGTATAGTTTATTTTACATTTAAACATTTAGCAGACACGTCTATCCAAAGCAATTTATTCTGTATTAAAGGCGCACATTTTATAATGTCTTGCTTTGTGAAACATTATCAACTTAAATTAATAATTTAAAGCAACAATCCAAACCTACTGTACTGTATGTTGTCACGACTTCCTGATCTTGTCATTTTTTTAGTTTATTTTTGCTTGATGTGTTTTTGTATTTATGCTCAAACAATGCATACAAGATTCAAGACCAGAAGGATCAATTAACAATAGTAACTCAAATTTAAGTAAATTTATTTTTAAATTAAATGATAATATGTCATTTTAACAACCCTAATACAATTATTCCAAATACACTACTACACTAAAACACATAAAAATAAGCTATTATTAAAATGAATGAATATGATTTATTAAACCATTATTGTCGTATAGAGGAATTATGTTTTTTTAATGTAAGAAAAACGTTGTGCTACTACCCTGACCCACCAACACCAATCAATAAAACATTAAACAATGGGGTTATTTTCAAATCTAGTTTCATTTGGAGTGACTAATAATGATTAAATTATAAACACAACTCCAGCCAAAAATCAGTTTGGCTTAACTAGAACTTTTTCTTTCTTTTTTTTAGTCAAGCAATAATTTGCAGAAGAATATTTCTCATGAAGAGTATTTTTTTTTTTTTTTTTTTGCTATCCATCTTAGATGAAGAAAAGCTAGTTCAAGCTTTTATGACTTCTAGGCTGGATTACTGTAATGCTCTGTTCACTGGTTGCCCAGCATCCTCTTAATAAACTTCAGTTAGTGCAAAAAGCAGCTGCCAGAGTTCTTACCAGGTCAAATAAATATGACCATATCACCCCAATTTTATCCTCCTCACACTGGCTGCCTTTTAAGTTCCATATTGATTATAAAATATTGCTTCTTATCTATAAAGCTTTAAATAATCTAGCTCCTGTTTATCTAACCAACCTTATGTCTCGCTACAATCCAACCCGCTCTTTAAAGGGCCACGAAACACCAAAACACTTTTTTTGAGCTGTTGACAGTCATATATGAGTCCCACGCTGCTATAAACACCATTAGGACACATATAATTGACTAAAAAGTGAAAATTGGTTGTTTTTGTGTTATTTCGAGCAAATTCGTTCTTCCGGTTTGAAACGAATTTTTGAGGCTGCGTCACGCCTATGAGATCCATGCGCATTCTCCCGCGTGGTGACTGGAGGTCTGTCCCGGCGTGAACAAATTGACGTCAGTGAGCGTGCAGAATTAATTAATGATATAGCCTTTGTTCAAGCCAATCAGCGCGCTCTACTGGGTTTGCGGTGCAACTCATTAATATGCACGAGAGCTTCGAAGACTGTGTGTGTACGTGTTGCAGTGTCCAGACGGCAGAGACGCCACGTTGTGCTTCCAAAACAAGTTGAAGGAGACGCAGGTCGCCAGTGTTGTGTTTATATGCTGCAGCTGTAGCCATAGTAGTGAAGGTTTAGTCTTGGCAGCTGGGCACACGCACGTGCAGCAGAAATGCGTCTGTAAGAAACTTAATTTTTTTCACCTGAGAGCTTTCCGCATCTGGAAATGGTTTTGCCACTCGTCTCCTTTTAAAACAGACACTGCTCCAGTTTATGTGGATTGTCTACAGATTTGGTAAGCCATCAGTGCTCTTTGTTTGTTTATTTAGTTCGTAGTTAGTTAGTAGTTCGTAGAGTTCGTAACTCTGTCAGTGTTTAAAGACAGACCTTTGTGAAAATGATGAACTGTTACTGAGTTTACAGTACGTTAATATCCGTACAATATTAAAGACTGAAAGATCCACTGTAAATTCTGCTCTCCGAGTGTAAACACTGAAGTCAAACACTTACTTTTGTGTAGAATTTTCGCCGCATTTTGTGACAGGAGAGTCTGCGGAGGGATTTTATTTCTCCCTTACGCCGCGCGGTATCAAACACTCCATTAAAACAACACTCTTAATAGTTTCTCACATCTAGTTTGTCACGGAGGACATGCAGGAAACGTTCCTGGATTAAAGTATAAGCACCAAACTGCCGCTAAAGTCAACAAACTAATAATTTGGCTAATAATTAGATTACTGATGTCACTTCACACAGTCACTTCTTTCTCCCCCTGCGTCTGTGTGTGTGTGCGTCGTTTTTTTTTAAATGAGCGCGTGCACAAATGGAAACTCCCATTTTTATGCAAAACCTTCCCTCATTCCCTCCCCTGACACTCCCACCTAAACAGAGCTGGACACACCCACTTTCCTGAGCTTTTCCAGACTGTAGGTGTGAAAACACCCAGCTGAGCCAGGGGGGTTTCGTGGCCCTTTAAGATCTCAAAACTCAGGGCTTCTGGTAATACCCAGAATAGCAAAGTCCACTAAAGCAGGTCGAGCCTTCTCATTTATGGCTCCTAAACTCTAGAATAGCCTTCCTGATAACGTTCGAGGCGCAGACACATTCTCTCAGTTCAAAACTATCTTTTTAGTAAAGAATACACACAACGCATCGCATAACAGCATGATGCATGAGTGTGCTCCATGCAGATGAGTGGATTAACAACCACCTGTAGGACACACTCCTCCTGTCTTGATGCACAAGACATTTTGTTAGAAATACTTAGATGCTTTACATGTTTGGTTATATAACCGCTATTTTCTTTGACAGTACTTCATCTTTGCATTGATGTTAGCTACGCTAACTGTTTTCTTTGTTGTGTTTGATTGTGCAGCTCTATTGAGGTGATCCAATACATGTGGAGAGATGATGCCAACCATCGAGGACCTCAAGGACAACACATACAAAGAGATGATGCTAACCATAGAGGACTTCGAGGACAACTCATAAAAAGAGATGAAGAGATGACCCCAACCATTGAGGACTTCCAGGACAACACATACACTTAATACACTTCATTAAACATGTACGCATGCAAACGTGGTTGCCGACAGCCAGCGCTCTGCAACTCTCACATGGTCTATGGTGTGCGGTCAGGCACAAAATGGCTGGCGTCCCATCATCCAGGTGGATGCTGCACACTGGTGGTGGATGAGGAAACCCCTCCGTATGATATGATGTTTATGTTATTGTGTCAATTTTTTTATAATATGTTTATATTGATCATTTTATATACGTTTTCTTTTTTTTTTCTTTTTTTTCTCTCTTTATTTGTATATTTGATATATACGGTTGTTAATTTGTGTTACAGAAGTGTTCAGTGGAAAGGGGAAGTCTTTTATTTTGAATTGATTACCATTACGAATATAAACGGGTGCATGAAGGGAGATCGCACATGATCACGGTGTGCCAGCTGTGAGGTCTACTACGGCCTAAAGCTTTAGCTTCTGGTTTGATTTAGAACAAGGTACTGACGCTTCATGTTTAATGTTTGTATTGAGTTTGTTTTGTGTCTGCCTGTATACGGTTTTCATGTTTGCTTACATTTTGTTTCATTTTGTGTACAAAGCTCTTACGGTGTGAGGTGTCGATGTTGGTGTCTGACAGTGTCGGCGTCGGTGTATGGTGTACGTGACGATGTCTGACGATGTACGGTGTCGGTGGAGTGAACGTTGCACTCAAATAAATCATGGGAAAACACCAGTGAAAGAGTCAATCCTTTTTTGAACCAGAGAGCTACACTATGTATGTAATAATTTAGGTAACACTTTATTTCGATGGTCCATTTGAGTATTAGTAGACTGTCTACTTAATATCTGTTGATACTGACATTCAACAGACATTTAACTGACTATAAGAAATGTGGCATGTACATGTCACCTTACACTAACCCTACCCCTAACTCCAACCATAACCCCAACCTAATAGTCTACTTATAATCTAGTGAGAATTAGTATCAATGTAACTTAAACTTAAAGTAACTTAAAAATAAAGTGTGACCATAATTTATATTTGATTGTAACTTAATCTGTAACTTAATCTAATTGTAATGTAATAATGTACACCTTTGTTAAAGCTCCTTTGAAACAATTATTGTAAAAAGCGCTATGCAAAAGTACCTGAACTAAATTAATATTCTACTTGTTTAAAATGGTATCTTGAACCCTATACCTTTAGGTTTTCCTAAGAGAGCAGAAGCGATCTCCAGAACAACTTCACGTCTCTTTTAACAACCCTGAAAATTCCTCAACTGAAAAAAATCCTTTCAGGAATTCCTTTTCAATTCCTTTCAGTGAAAAAAAAAAAGATTATGGAAGAAAAATACATTTCTAGATGCCATTTCACTTCGACTTTAAACAATGCGATCATGTTCCGTGACATCTAAACATTACTAATATCAACACTGAGAATGAGTCTCCATTTAGAACGATTACCTTTGCGAACATAGAGGCTTCTGGCGCACCAAAGCAAACACATACTGCATGCTTGCAGAAAGACACCAACTGTGTGCAACAGATGTGAGTCATGGATTAACTGTTATTCACCACAGATGGTAAGCAGGATTGCGAAGTAGAGTACAACTTAATTACCCTATCTCTTGCTATGATTTCCAAGCGCAGTTTCCAACCCATGCCGTTCTCTGAAAATAGGGACGTTTCTAAAGCAGTCTTCTTGGCGGGGTTGCACAGAATTATGAAGAGGTCATGACTGGTTTGTTTGCGTCCCTTGGTGGGATTGGATTGAAAGCAGGAGTGCACGGACAGAGACATTGTTAGTGGAGCAGAGTTGCATTGGGATGTGTTTCCGTGCTCGCAGATGAATGTCTGGCAGTGTCTTTGCGCAACAAAATGCCCAGCGTTGTGCTCAGATGCACGGGTTTTAATGCCACTGGGGCCGAGATCAATAAGCTTTCTCGTTTGGGGTGAGTCTGTGTGGGTGAAGAGGCTGAGGTTTTAGGGGATATAAGCAAAACCCAAAGCCCTGGTTCTGGTCCAGAGGAGCTCTTGGAAATGCACTGCAGTGGGGAGAGAGATGCACCACAGGGATCACAGCAAATTGTTCAGCTTTGTTTTATTATCGATTGGTTGTGTTGCTCATGCTGCTAGTATATATGTTAGGTTGCACTGGAGAGACTGTACCAGGCCAAGCAAATCAGATTTGATATATATTTATGTTATATATAAAATATATATACACTACCTGACAAAAGTCTTGTAGCCTATCTAAGTTTTAGGAACAACAAATAATAACTAGACTTCTAGTTGATCAATTGGTATCAGAAGTGGCTTATATAAAAGGCAAAGGCCTCTAGATTACCCTTATTTTACCAAAATATGATCATGCCTTGATTTTTAATTATTGAATTAGGACAGTAAGGTCTGACTTTGCTTAGACAAAAGTCTTGTCACTTAACAAAAATAATGTACAGTATAGAATTTAAAGTCATAAATGACTCCCATGAGCTTGGACGACTGCATCCATACATCTCTGCAATGACTCAAATAACTTATCAATAAACTCATCTGGAATGGCAAAGAAAGCGTTCTTGCAGGACTCCCAGAGTTCATCAAGATTATTTGGATACATCTTCAATGCCTCCTACTTCATCTTACCCCAGATATGCTCAATAATGTTCATATCTGGTGACTGGGATGGCCAATCCTGGAGCACCTAGACCTTGACCTTCTTTGCTTTCAGGAACTTTGATGTGGAGGCTGAAGGATGAGAAGGAGCGATATCCTTCCGAAGAGTTTGCCCTCTCCTGTGGTTTGTAATGTAATGGGCAGCACAAATGTCTTTTGATACCTCAGGCTGTTGATGTTGCCATTAACTCTGCAGATCTCTCGCACGCCCCCATACTGAATGTACTGTAACCCCAAATCATGATTTTTCCTTCACCAAACTTGAATGATTTCTATAAAAATCTTGGGTCCATGCAGGTTCCAATAGGTCTTCTGCAGTATTTGTGATAATATTTGGGATGTAGGGATTTGTTGCTCTTACAACTGAGACCGACGACGAGACTTTTGTCAGGTGGTGTATGACACAAATTCTGCATCTTTATTAATAGGTTGAGATAAATATCATTGTGAAAATTTGAGATCAGAAACTATTAAGAAAAAGGCATTGCTGAATAGTACAAGACTTATTAATACTAGTACATTCTTAAAGACAGAAAAAAAACATCCTTTTCACTGCACATGACATTTGGACACGACTGTCGGAATACACCCCCTTTTGGCAGTTGAACAGTATTTTCAGTGTTGTCGCGCATCATGGGGGAGACGCTGATTCAGTGTCAGAAATAAAGGAGTGCAAGAGCCTTTATTCTCCGTGTGTTTACCATAGTTGAATAAATGAATGAATACTGAACCTCATAAACCGCTATAAATTTGAGGAAATGTGGAGACAACATTAAAAAAAAAAATCTTATTTTTATTACTCGTTTATAAATAGAAATGTTTTTTTAACATAGACTTTCAAATCTCCTATTTCTCATCTCGCGCTTCCGGTCGGCCGGTCGAATAAGGTCTAGTCACAGGAGTTCAAATATTTCAACGGATCTGCAGCTCAAATCATATCCGAATTTTCCGCATACGGAGATGATCGGAACTCCACGCAGCTTCCGGACTACTCTCCATTGGAAATGAATGACTTCCGGTCTGTCGCTTGTCGTGTGCAGTGGAAAGGCGGCTTAATTCATTTGATAATGAATTGTAATCTTTGTTAACATTAATAAAGATGTACCTGGTTAATGTAAGTGTGTTAGCTCAGATACATCAAGTGTTGAAATTGTTAGTTCATTAAGTGATATTAAAAAACGAAACAAAGTAATCACGAAGACTTCTGCTTTCTAATTATAATTGCTGTCTCCATGTTATAAATGTTAAAAAATACATATATTCTATTTACTAACTGTTTTAATAGGGTCCATCTTGACTATTAAAGTAATCAGAAAAGAGATTTGTGAAATGTGACCAGAACTAATTTTGAATGTTTTTGTTTAAAGTCAGGCTCCAACAAAAGGGCAGAACATAATACAAAAAATAAACAAACTAAAAAACTGATGATCTAACCAAATAAAAAAATGACCTCGAGCATTCCTGCAACTCTGTATATTGGACAAGCAGTTAAATAATAAATAATAAGTATTCAGAAATAAATAAAACACTCAATCATTTTTTAAATACTAAACGGGTCTTAAATTACATTAATTTACTCACCCTCAGGCCACTTAGGAGGCTTCTTTGGTTCCGATCATTAAACTGTCCTTTTGATTCATAGAATGTCATAAAAAGTGAAGCATTTACTGCACTTTGAGAAACAAAAACAATCAATCAGGCAAAACAAAATGAATACTCATGGCTTCTAAAGACGCATTGAGATCTTATAAAGCAAAACAACTGATCTGTCCTGATTTGGTTATTTCAACCACATGACCCTAAAATTTGTCCTTAATTTCATACAAAAGAAAAAAGTCACCTACTGTACATCTTGGCCATAAATTTAACAGTAGAACTGAAGTTTTGTGTGATCTGCCCCTTCAGATTTTCACAGACAGCAAAAATATCACATTTTTTCTGTCTGAAAGTTGAAAAATAAAATAAAGTCAGTACTCAAATAAAAGGTCACATTTTATTTTGACGGTCCATTTGTTGAACTTAAGTTACATTGCATCTACATTGCAACTAATTCTCATTAGATTATAAGTAGACTGTTAGGTTGGGGTTGGGGTTAGTATAAGTTGACATGTACTTGCCAAGTTTCTTATAGTCAGTTAAATGTCTGTTGAAGGACTGTTAAATGTCAGTATCAACAGATATTAAGCAGACAGTCTACTAATACTCAAATGGACCATCAAGTGTTACCAAATAAAATTTGTTTTAAAAAAAACATTAGTGGAGGAGTTTCTTGGGTAAAAATATTTATTTTGCATATGCATTACAGCTGCACCACTAAAAGTGATATTGTTAAATATTGCGATAACTAGTTGAGGATTTTGAGGATTTCTTACAACATAACTAACTTTGATTGATTGTTACGACTAAAGTTTATTTATTTATTTGTGGTACACATTGTAAGTGTTTTTTTCTTTTTTGTCCCGCCTTCTTGTGTTTTCTTTTATTATTCCTCGGGCTCCCATGTTAATGTGGTCCAGGTTCTGGTTGGCTGCTGGTCATGGAGAGCTATAAAACGAAACTAACGAGTTCGAGGAGCAGAGTTGCCAACTTTGCAATTTTGTTGCTAGATTTAGCAACTTTTCATACTACCCTAGCAACTGTTTAGGCTACTTTTAGCAATTTTTAAAAAGTGACTCAAAAGAGCAGTGGCTGCAGGCTTCACTCAGTAAATTGCTAGCTCAGACTGTTTTTCATAAGTGTTAATTTACTGATAATGTGTTAACACGTGTTTAGGTTGCAATAAATTCCAATAGTGCTATAATTGTCACTTTCACAAATGTGTTAATTCCACAAGATTAAGTACACAAGCTGTGCTTGTTTAAAAGAATGTAACTGTTCATTCTCAGTGTTATATTTTATAATAAAACAAATTCTCATCAAAAAGTGTTTGTATTACTTTTACAAATAGTCAGCTATATTTTTCAGACAAATCTAAATGGACATATTTCAAATAATGTTTTTGCTGAGATAGCCAGTCAATTTGAGGAAACATGAATTATTGTGTACTGCATAAAGATGTAGTTTTGAGTTACGATTAAGCAATGATGCCATCATGCAAATTAATATGTTAATAAGAACCATTTTGTGCATCTGGATGTAATGTTTTAATATAATACTCAGAGAGTAGAGACATGACGGGCTTAACGCTTGTCAGATACTACGTGATGACGTCACTGATATGCAAATAAGTGAGTGACGTCATCTGGAAACATTAAGCTACTTTTCGGGCAGGCTTTAGCTACTTTTCAATGGAAATAGTTGGCAACACTGTCAAGGAGCTCATTTTTGGTGCGACTGTTGCTGGGGGTGGAGAGCTCCTAGATTTTCCTACCGCACCAGCCAACGACTTTACCATTGTCAAGAATGTCTTTCAAACTTTTTTGAAAGTTTGAGCTTGTAGGGGTGGCCTGCATATTTATTTTGATTACTTTTGACTTTGTTTATGTTTAGGGAGGAAGGTAAGCTTCATGTATTTGCCTTTAAAGAATTACAGGCTGTTTAGTTAATCTACTTTGCAGATTCTTTTGTTTGTTATTTTCAATGATATGCTCTTTAAATTGTTACTTTTACCTACAATAAATCCATTCAATTAATTGCAACTGAGTGTCCGCATTTGGGTCGCCGACCAAAGGGGATGTTTTGTTTTTGTTTTTTTAGGATCCACCATCACAACCTCATTTTGTTTATTATGCCCAAGTAGTTGATTTCCCCTATCCATGGGGTGTAATATCGATTAAAAATTATTTATGTAAAGAGACAAGCTTTTTGCTCACCAGCCACTGTGACTTGTAGTTTTCTGAAGTGACTAGCCACAATTTTGCTCTTGGGAAAATATATTTTAAATGTTTGAAATGACTTTGCCGTGCTAAAATTACTTGATTTGACCTAGTTCATTTTATTATGGTGTACCTAATGATCATACTAAAATAAACAGGTAATGCACACTTTTTTCTGAACTAATTAAATCTAATAAAAAAAAACTATGTCAAGGAGCAAACTCTTAGACTAACACCACTAAGGACTGAACCTCAGAGGGAATTCTGATTCTTGTTGGCTGTTGTCTTTTTCCTTTATCTCTCAGCATTAGTATTTATAGTTTTGATTTAAGTTCACCTACAGTAACAGCCCCCACTGAAGATGTGGGGATGCAGATAGTAAAGGCCCCATCTGATTGGTGAAATCTGAATAAACAAGCTATGCATGCGGCACACAAATGCTTGGCACATAAAGTTAATTTAAATCATTGAACTTGATATACTGTAGAGCCCTAATATGAAACAAAATCAGACAAAAAACATCAAGACCTCAAGAGAACTGTTATAAGGGATAGAAGACACTGATTTCAAAACAATTTGCAATATTTCTTTACAATTTTTCAGGAATGTATGTGAGTTCTGAATGGAAATCTGTGTGTGAAAGCAGTGTTTGGAGAAGGATTTTTTAGTGTGTGTGTGTGTGTGTGTGTGTGTGTGTGCGCGCGCACATGCCTCGTGGTTCTTGGCTCTGATGATAAGCCTCCTGCCTGGTTGAGTGCCTTTCCAAGCCCAGAGTCGGCTGTTATGACTATGGATGACAAGCACAGGAGCTTTGCAGCCTGAAACAGAGGAGCAGGGAGACACAGATAATAGAGAGTAAAGAGATACCAGACACGTGGGAAAATGAAAGAGTTCAAGTCCATGCCAACAGCACCTTTGGAAAAATTATTCCCAGAGAAAAAAAAAGCATGAGCTGTGGAATACTTTCCCCCAACTATATTTAATAGCAAATAAAAAAGGGAAATGTTTTGACTGTTTGACTAAGTTTAGGCTTTTTTTGGTGATATATGTACATATGAGACATATGGTCTCATAAGTAGAATGAAGTCACATGAATTGCTCAGGTGATTTTTTTTTCACAGACTTCAACAGAGTGTAAAAATATTTATGGTTCTGTGGTCCACGTCTATCCGAACTGATCTTTGTTTTGTATTTTCTGTTGGATTCGAGTCAGATGATTGGCTCGGTCATTCTACAGTTTGATCTTCTTTCTCCAAAATCATTTTAGAGTTTCCTTGGCTGTGTTTTGTATCATTGTCTTGCTGAAATGTTCACTCTGGTTTCATCTTTATCATCCTGCTAATAAAGACGTTGGACTGAAGCAACAAATATATATTTACAATGATGAAGGGCAGAGGGTTGCTGAATAACTTCTGAGAGATTTCAGCTGCTGTCTGGGATTTCACTGCCATTTTAGACATTCCTTTCTTCTTGTGTTCAATACTTTATTCCTGTGTCATTTCATTTTATTACACAAAACCTAATTCGTAAACTAATTATATGTGTTTTTCTTTTCATAAATGGATTTCTTTGGCTGTTATCAACATCTGGTGAAAGTCAACGGCACCTTTAGAAATATTTTTTCTGGGAAAAAAAAGGTGATTTGGTAATCACTTATTTCCCCCACTGTATATTTGTGCGTATGTGTACTATAAAAATTGCTGGATTTCACACAATCGATTTGTGTATGGAAAACATGAAGAACTTAAGTTAACTTAATATTTTTTACAAATTTAAGTGGAGTGAACATGAAACAATTAAGTTGCCCTCCCCCCCCCCCCCAAAAAAAAACTCACAAATTTTGTTGTTTAAGCTCATTTACACTGTAAATAAGTAGTCTGAACAAATAACAAATGACATTGAGTATGTGTGTGTCAGTGTGAAAATAACCCTAAATAAAAAAAAAATTAAATAAATAAATCTAAATATGCCGGCTAGGAATTTTGGCAAACAAATTTTATCTTACAGTTTTTATAAATAATAAAAAAATAAAATGAATGAATGAAGCAAAAATTCCAATGAAGAAAAATTCTGAACAACAATCGAGCTATTCTGAATCAGCAAACAGTTCGTATTTTGCTTCCTGTCACTTTATCTTGCATGTGGTTTTCAATTACTGTATATATTGTACACACGTCTTTATTTTAACCTATGTTCCTTTCTCTTTCTTCTTGTTTTTTTTTGTCTTAGACCTTGAGGAGATTGAATTATCTTGCCCCTTCAGTGCACATTCAAACAAACAAAAAATCAATTTAAAAGCGGCTTACGGTGAACACTTGAACAGTGATTACAAAAGACAAGCAAATTCAACACGTCACAGCTGACGTCCCTCAGAACAGGACAGGAAATATAATACTGTACATTATGTAGGCAGAGAATCACTCACAGAAATGATGAAAAAGTACTAGAGGATAAGTTCAATACAAATACATCAGAGGAAAAATAAAAGCCTTACATTTTAATGTGTCCAATGCAAAAAAAAGTCAACTATTTTTATGTAAGAGTACAAATGATAGCAAATTTGGTTGTCCTGGTTTCCTCAGTCACACGCACAGTACGCAGTTTGAAATGTAATTTACAGGCATTTATTTAAATGTTATTATAGCCAGTGTTGTTCTCTTTTTGTTCTTATGTATATTGCAAGGGCGTATAGAGGTGGAAAAAAAAGTGATTTGAAGTAAAGTATTTCGCTGTCATCAATAAGAAAGCAATCCATAAACTGTCTGTCTTTGAACGTTGCCACAGAAACTCTATTTAAGACAAAGCATTTGAGCAGCTTTGAAGCCAGGCTCAGTTGCAATCCTGTAATTAAAGTAATTCTTACAGGAGGTGAGCACAGCATTCTTTAAATCACTATTTACAAGCAAATTTATTTTAAAATGTGTTTAACTGGTAGCCTAAATGTCCCTTAGCAAGATGGTGAGCTGATCTAAAGACACTGAAACTTCATGCTTTAACCTTCAGAAGTTTTAATCAGGCTTCTTGCCTCGATCATTGCTGTTCTGTAATTTTGATCACTGTTTTCAACAGAAATAAGAGTTGTTTGTTTAATTACTCGCACGGTAAAGCCACAACTTAACTTCATTAACTCCTTCACACGTACGATCGCACTGGTGTGATCAGCCTTGGCTGGTCCCTGAAGTGTACGATCACACCAGTGTGATTAGAACATGCAGAGCGCAAATCAACAACTGCTAAATTTCAAATCTGACGGCACGCGCCAATGCACAGTAAGAGGTGTGCAGCGCTTGTCATAAATCACAATTTATCCATGCTAAATTTACTTTTTATTTATTATAGGTTATAGACATTCATATACAAGCAAAACATGCCATTTAAGGTTTGTAAAATGTGGATGTCCATAGAGAAGACAATAATAATTATTTTCAATATAACTGTATGGTTTGTTCACGTAAGATACTCAGTTTATGTCACTAGAATATTTTCTCTGTTGCTTACCTTCATGTTTTTTGGAAGAAAATTATGAATGACCATGATGTAAATCCAGCAGCTCGGATCTCTCCTGTGGTTGCTGCTAGAAGAGATACAGCTGCAATCTGAAGTTAACTAGAAGTATTTATATTGTTTATTAAATTATACATTAATTGTATTTTATTACTGTTTACCTCAACCCTAAATCAAACCCTAAAGGTAATGTAAAAATATTATTTGTTGTGCAGTGTCACAAAAATTATGCTATATAAACGAGAGTATCCTCAGCCGTATCCCATCTAGCAGGAGATACAACTAAGTATACTCACGTCAATATAACGTAATTTTTGTGACAAAGTATAACAAATTATACTTTTACATTACCATGAGGACTGGGTTTAGGGTTGAGGTAGGGGTAGACAGTAATAAAATACATTTAATGTGTAATTTAATAAATAACAAGAAAAACCTCTCGTTAATTTCCGATCGCAGCAGTATCCCTTCTAGCAAAACCAGCGGTGCCCATCACCCATCATATAGCATATGATATGATCATTAAGCCGTTTAAAAGACAAAATTTATGTTCCATCACATATTTGAGAATCGCAGTAACAGAAATTTCACAAAATAATCGTAACATTTCTCAATATTTACAGAAAAGGGCAAAAAGAAACAAAATACAATATATATATATATATATATATATACAGTAGATGATTTGGGCCGGTGGGTCATGTGATAAACTTGATGTGTCACCATCTTTATAACTTTATAACGCAGTGGATTCCAAGTAACGGTCACAAAAGCTTAAGCAGGAGGGTCAGCAGGAGTATTTAAAACTCACGTGTAAAATAGTTTAAAGGGGACCTATTACGCCCCTTTCGACAAGATGTAAAATAAGTCTCTGACATCCCTAGAGTTTGCACATGAAATTTCAACTCAAAAAGTTTTTTGTTGAATTACTAGCACGGTACAGCCACAACTTAACTTCATTAACTCTTTCACACATACGATCGCACTGGTGTGATCAGCCTTGGCTGGTCCCTGAAGTGTACGATCACACCTGTATGATTAGATTGTTCAGAGCGCACGTCATCAACTGTTAAATTTAAAATCTGACGGCACGCGCCAATGCACAGAAAGAGGTGTGCAGCGCTTGTCATAAATCACAATTTATCCATGCTAAATTTACTTTTGATTTATTTATTATAGGTTATAGACATTCAAATACAAGCAAAACATGCCATTTAAGGTTTGTAAAATGTGGATGTCCATAGAGAAGACAATAATAATTATTTTTCAATATAACTGGATGGTTCAACTCAAAATACTTCACAAATAGTGTTTTATAACTCTTTGAAATGGCCTTTTTAGACATTGATCTAAATTGTGCTGTTTTTATGTCTGTCACTTTAAACTTAAATTAGATTGTGCTGTTTTCAAAAGAGGGCGGAGCTTTATAACCCTCTTTGGCTGACATTATGTTCAGCAGGTGAAAACTGTAATGGCGGATGGCTGCTTCTAACTCAGGGCTGTTTATGCTAATGAGGGAGAGATTGTCGCTAATGGGCGGGGCTTTCCCCCTCTGATGACATCTACAAAGGGAGAATGTCAATCAAAGTGTTTCTGCAGACTGTTTTTAATCAAGTGTGATAAGAAATAATAGAAATAATAATCATTAAAGGCTGGCTATATTCACACACTGTCGCCACACAACCGTGTTTAAACACCTAATAAACATGATTTTTGTATAATAGGTCTCTTTAAATCTTGGAATGAAGATTACATTATTTCTGGGGGGAAAAAAAGTTCTCTAAATTTGATCTCCTCTGTTTGTGTGTGAGTGTGAGTGTGTGTGTGTGTGTGTGTGTGTGTGAGTGTGAGTGTGTGTGTGTGTGTGTGCATACATATATACATGCAATTTAGTAGGTGAAACATTAGTGAATACCAAATCGCACTTTACTGAATTGTAGCCTCGAGCTATAACTGATTGTTTCATGGATAGTAACATTCAGATGCGCAGATGAGACAAGTGTAATCCATCCTCGAGAATGTTTTGAGTTGTGTACTCATTAAGATAATTGCCTACAGTGGAGCTCTGATATAAGAAAGATGTGACAGGACTTACACGCATAGACTGTTTAAAGTGCATGTAGAGGCTTACGACTTTGTTTATCTGCTTGGATGAGTTTCAAAAACTTTGAGCACAGGAAACCCTCACTATTGATTACTCCGGACAGCACGACTGGAAACAGTTCAAAAAGCGGGAGGTAAGATACATCTCTTAAATCTCTTGCCACATAAGACTGAGTTTGGGGGGTTGTCAAGGCTTTACAATGTCATGATGGCTGCAAAAAAAATCTTTCCTCATTGACAGAAACTAAAACATTTGTGTGTATTAAAAGAGAAGTCAACTATTAGAAAAAGGTCTCCTTAAACTTTCACCTTTACTTTAGTGCGTAATGTTGCCCTTTGAGCATTAAAAATATTTGTAAAGTTATAAAGCACAAAATCACTCCAAAGGAATTACTCTCTATATCAGTACACGGATTCTGAACTCCCTAGAATGCCTTGCTTGCTAGCATATCGCTAATTGAATATTTCCCACCCAAGGGGAATAGATCTGGTGAAGCTGCATTAATAGTGTTGTCGCCATTTTCAAAGATGCTGTCTCACAGTAATATGCTTATACACATGCACTTTCTTCCACAACTGATTACATTCTCATACTGTACATGGTCAACGTTACATGAAATGGCAGTAATACGTTTATCTAATATATTTATAGGTATATATTTATATTTTATTAAACATTATGATTGTTATTTTTTCATCAATACTGCCATTATTACTATTTTTTATGTTGACTTTTTTTCCCCCTGCTATGTACACTTTGGTAATATGCACTTATGTATGTTACGCCAATAAAATGAATTGGACTGAAATTTGTGTTTTCTGACAAACGTGTGTATTTGACATCTGACAGAAAAGAGCAGTTTAATATTCACACAACGCGTCATCTGACAGGAAGCCTTTAACGAAAGCTCATCATGCCTGTGAGCTCAGAGGACTACAAATCAGGAATTTAAACTGACAGGTTTAAAATAAGGCATCAGGATGCTTTTTTTTGTTGCTGTTGCAGGAGTATAGAAGGCAGAGGTTGTAAAGGCACTGAACTCTTTTGAAAAAGGGGGTGTGGAAAAGCTGCTCATTTGCATTTAAAGAAGCAATGTCAAAAATCATTGTTTTTGATTCTGTTTAAAAAGGGCCATTTATAACATAATATGTTTTTTCAGATATATTGGGTTAACAGACTTATTTTGTGGAAATCATTTCCTTGTCATTTACTTGTGTTTATGTCTGAACTCAGCTAAGAATAAAACAATATATGTATGGGTGCTAAATTGCAAGAATCTGCCAAAAAATAACAACAACAACAAAAAAAAAACAATAGTTGCCTTGTGGACATACTATTCTTATATTGTATTTTATATAATTTACATATATACTTCATATGTAATAAATAATTTGTACTATAATAATATACTATATACTTATAATCTTATATTTATACACTACCTGACAAAGGTATTGTTGTCGATCTCAGTTGTAAAAGCAACAAATAATAACTTCACATGTAGCTGAACATTTGGAAAAGTGGCAGAAGGTAGATTTTCTTATGAATCAACTGCATGCCAATCATCACAAATACTGCAGAAGACCTATTGGAACCAACATGGACCTCTCTCAGAAATCAGTCAAATTTGGTGAAGGAAAAAAATCATAGTTTGGGGTGACATTCAGTTTGGGGGCGTGCAAGAGATCTGCACAGTGGAAGGCAACATCAACAGCCTGAGGTATCAAGACATTTGTGCTGCCCATTACATTACAAACCACAGGAGTTCGTAGGCAAGCTTTTCAGCAGGATAGCACTCCTTCTGATACTTCAGCCTCCACATCAAAGTTGCTGAAAGCAAAGAGGATCAAGATGCTGCTGGATTGGCCAGCCCGGACACAAAATATGTACATTATTGAGCAAGTCTGGGGTAGAATGGAGGAAGCATTGAAGATGAATCCAAATAATCTTGATGAACTGTGGAAATCCTGCAAGAACGCTTTCTTCGCCATTCCAGGTGACATTATTAATAACTAAACAAAGTCATTGCAGAGATGTATGGATGCAGTCATCCAAGCCCATGGGAGTCATACACAATATTAATTCTTTTTACCACTGCACCATGACTTTTTATTCTATACTGTACATTATTTCTGTTAAGTGACAAGACTTTTGTCTAAGCAAAGTCAGACCTTACTGTCCCATTTCAATAATAAAAAAATAATAATAAAAAAAATTCAAGGCATGATCATATTTTATTTTGGTAAAATAAGCGTAATCTAGAGGCCTACGCATTTCATACTAGCCACTTCCGATGCCAAATGATTAACTAGAAGTCAAGTTATTATTTGTTGCACCTAAAACTTAGAATTTGCGTGTAAAATGGCATTTTAGAGCATTTAAAGTAATCACTGCTAATCATTTAAAAGTTATTTTCTTTAAAACACAAAATTGACCTATCTGTTTCCTTTCATGGCAACAGGATATTTGCAAGCGAAGGGTCCAGCGGTGTTTCCTCCAGCTCCAAAGTAATAAGTCACTCAGGAGCAAAGCCGGCACATTTCAAACCGCATACACTTCTACAGATGAGATGAATGGGGGATTCTAACAACAAACAGATTACATAATAAGCTCCATGCAATATTATGAATGAATTACATACACCACACTCCACACAAAGTAGTTTTTTCTCTCTTTTATTGGAGAAAACTATGATGAAATTATATAAAAACACTATCATACATAACGTTGTCAATAGAATCCAGAAATTTAAACCGCACGCTCGGCTCAGGAAACCGAAAACATGAACCTGATACTTTTTATTACGTAATAAACGGAGGATGTCTCCCTCGCAGGGTCTTCAAACATCTTCCCTGATAGAGTAGACTTCACAGTGTAACACTCCGCTCTGGACGTCTGGGGAGGAGAACTCGCTCAACACGTCTGGAGAAAGAAATGCACATGGTTGAAACGGATCCATTTGGCACTTTAGCAAAGCACAGGTTAAATTGAGCGGAAAAGAGATAAGTAAACAAAAGTGAATGTTACAAAACAGCTGACGCATTGATCTCCTTCTCTCTCTCCTGGACAGATGTTTATTGCATAATCGTTACGAAGAATGAAGACTGTAAAAATTCGGGACGCTTTGAGATGCACGTCACGATACATTACACAAACTGCATCCATTTATTTTTTCTAATAGATAGCCGTAAGAGAAAACAACAGCACAGAGACTAATGATGATTGAATAACTATATTTATTATTGCAGCCGAAGCATGGTGTCCATGAAGATAGCCAGAAAATGAATTGAAGAAAGGAAGGAAGGTGTGGGGGAAAAAATAAAACACAAAAATTGCCAATAGACTGAAATGATTTCCTCTCTCACACTCACTCTCAGCCAATCATTCACTGAGGCGCTTGTTAATTTAGGCAGTTTGTTTTCAATTTGTGTTTAGGTCTGTCTTGGTCTTTCAAGCACCTCTGTAAAATACACACGAAAACACACACGCACACAACTTTATTTCTTTTTAAAAGGAGTCAGACGTGGATCCTTTCTCTTATTTTCTCCGTCTGCCTGAACGCTTTTTTGCAAAGGAGAATAAACAATTCTGTTAAGAAAATAAACACCATGACAAAGATGTTTGCAGTTCAACTGTCCAAATAAATACATTTCAAGACATTTTTTGTGCTGATGACTTACTGTAAAAAGTTATATTTCTTCAAAGTTGTATTCCTTACTTTCGGTAACACTTTATTTTGATGGTCCATTTGAGTATTAGTAGACTGTCTGCTTAATATCTGTTGATACTGACATTCAACAGACATTTAACTGACTATAAGAAACTTTGCAAGTACATTAGATTAGATTCAATTAGATTAGATTTAACTTTATTGTCATTACACATGTACAAGGCAACGAAATGCAGTTTAGGTCTAATCAGAAGCGCAATAGCAGCAAGTGCAGAATATAGGTATAAATTATCAATTATAAGGTGCAGTTATAAAAAAACTATGGTGATATTTACAGATGGATGTACTATGAACATTAAATACAGGTTGCCTTAGTTATGAGCCTAGATTTACAATAAATGATTATACGTACAGGTTAATATTAATAATCAGAAGTGTGCAGATAGATAAACAATTACAAATATATGTACAGTGGGTGTGTACATAATTACAAATGTGTAAACTTACACTAACCCTAACCCCAACCTAATAGTCTATTTATAATCTAATGAGAATTAGTTTGCATGCAGGAGCAATGCAACTTCAATTCAACAAACGGACCATCAAAATAAAGTGTGACCTTACTTTCTGGAAAATAAGATGAATTCTATTCTTAGTGAAAGAAAAAAAAGTGTACAAATCAGACTTTATATAATTCAGACATTTATTTTATTCCCCTCTCGTAATAAAATCCTTTAAATTTAAGTAATCAGAACAGAAAAGTGAATGAAAAATATAAGCATAAACAAAACTGAAATTCTAGCAGCACTGACCGAACAGAAAGCATTATAAAAGAAGCCTAAAATTAATTTGAAGCACAACTGTGCTATGCAAATACTCAGTGTTAAGCATATGAGCACAGAAGCTAATCAAAGGCATTAGATTAGTCACTGCTTAAAAAAAAAAGTAGTGTTGTTAAATGTTAATGCTGGCTTAAATTCTGTGCACTTGCAGATTTTTCATTAAAAGAAAAGCTGAAAAATTTAATACGATATTAATGCAGCCACAATGGGAGTTTTTGCATGACTTTCACTTGAGTAGTATGATTGAGACACATGTTTTGTGGTTGCTCTGTGTAGACAGAAAACAACATTTCTCCAAACACAAAAACTGTACAGAAACATCGGTTTTGTTTGTTTGTTTGCTTTTTGTCATTAAAAGATTGAACAAAAATGATTTGCACCTTATGGTTTCATTCAGGTTTGACACCACCTTTAATAAGTGTCCAAATATCTTTTGTCTTTCCTATTGCTTTTAACCACAAACTTCCACATGCTTTTCTCGGTTCTACACTTCCATCATTAAACCCATCCTCTGCAGGTCAATAACTGTCTGGTTTAGCTCAGCTACCAAATCTGACCTCCAAAGACTACGTTGGATAGTTCAGACTGCTGAGCAAATCACTGCTACAACCCTCCCTACTCTCCAAGAACTGTACTTATCCAGAGCAGGCAAAAGGGCTGCCAAAATCACTCTGGACCCCTCACAACCAGCACACTGCCTCTTTGAACTTTTACCTTCTGGTCTATGCTACAGAGCACTGCGCACCAGAACAGCCTGACACAGAAACAGTTTCTTCCCACAGGCAATCCATCTTATAAACACTTGATGACAGTAATTGTGAAACAAACATCACTAGTTTTTATACACACATACACTTTTTTATTAAACAACATACTTTACATGCCAATTTGCACATAATGGCTGCACATATAACGTTGCATATAGTAATATACCTGTAAATACACTTGTCCATTTGTATACTTGCCTTCACTATTTACTTCTATTTTAAAATATACTTATTATCAGTTGTTTTGTCCTGTCTCCGTCATTCTGTTGCACTGTAGAAGCTTCTGTAGCGAAAACAAATTCTTAGTCTGTGTAAACATACCTGGCAATAAAGCTCTTTCTGATCGTGATTCTTTTATATAAAGGCGCATAATTTTGATAGACACTATGCACTGTGTACATCACTGACCACAGATGCTGTAGGGCCTTATAGTCTAGAACCTGCTGGTGAAAATGCCCTTTCACAAACAAAAGCATGGATGAAGTCCAATTTCACAGTGTGGCCACAATTTCTAAGGACTTGCAATTCCACTGCTTTTCAAGGACATTCTTTTATCATTTAGATGGACTAGCCTGCAGTCGCTTTCAAGTTAGCATGTACAGTGTCTCAGTTATTGAAAATGAAGTTCCTTTGCCAATTTCTCTTTGTCCTTTCTGGTCATGTCTTGTCTGTACAATATCCAATTATTTCCGCAAGATCTGATCGTCTTGGATAATAAATGCCATGATGTTCTTTCTAGTGTTTTTCATAACAGTGAAATTTAAAAGTGATGTAAAAGAAAGAAAGAAAGAAAGAAAGAAAGAAAGAAAGACCCATCACAAAATATAAAAAATATTTTAATATTAAAAAATTATCAATTAGCATGAATTGATCAATTATTGCTTTATTTTCATCTAATTTTTGAAGGAAAAATAACGTGCTGAACATCTAAAATATTGCTTCACAACAAAAGCTAAAGGTAAGCTGTGAAGATTCTGCCAAACAATTCCTTGTTCCTCTCATATTTAAATTCCACACATATTAATATAATAAAGTTACAATGTAGAAGCAGGGCCTCAAACTAAAACCACAGAAATACTTCTTTTGAAACGCTTCTCTTTTGTTGACAGCTGATTTAGAAATAATATTAATTCCCTGGAAAGACGTTTGGTGCTGTTATTAGCGACTCAGCACTTGCAGAGATAAGAGTTCGTGTGGATAATTTACTGCCAAAATGAGCCACTCAGAGACTCTAAAAAAACATCACAAGCTGCTCACACCAAAACATCACAGCACTGCAGTTTACAGATAGTGTACATATTGAATTAATCAGAATTTTTTTTGAAAAGAAACAAAATGGTGAGTAACAAAGTTTCAAATACTTGGCAACACATTTTTACACTATTTTGCAACTTGGCAAGTGTTCACTTAAGCCACATGAACAAGTACATAACCATACTTTCATTTACAATCAAGGTGACAGTGACCAAATTGTTGAAAACCTGCTTAATTCACCCAAAAATGAAAATTAAACCATAGCTGCGTCGCAAATGACACACTATAAACTATGCACTTACACACTCAACAGCATAGTATATGTATGTAGTGCTGTCCCAAATGGAACACTAATGGCTTTTTTACTAAGCGAAAGTTTAAACCTTTCCCAGATGACGTTTGACGGTTGCCAAATTATTGAAATAAATGACCAAAATACCAAATAATACCTGTCATTAGTATAACCGCATTCACCATCGGGAGGCGGTATAATCACTCTCGTAGGAGAATTTTGCTTTCACAGTTCAAAATAAATAAAGTTATCCAACATGTGCGTCCGATAGCTCTGCCCCTTCTGTCGTTGAGTGCGTGAAGTGTCCATCATTACACACTTCATATTACCGGCAGAATGAGTGCATCATCCGGGTAATTAAAGTGCACTTATTATTTTTAGAGTTTTCAGTGTGAACGCACTACTTACACTATTTACACTACAAAATGGCGTAGAATAGTGCATAAGTATGCAATTTGGGATGCTGCTTATGTTTAACACACCCACAAAGCATCCTAGGCGTAAGTGACTTTCTTCAAAATAGTAATGGAGGGCATTTCTTTTCAACAGTCTAAAACAATAGTAATTTTCAAATGCATTGAGGCAAACCAATGGTGCATGCATTAATATGTCCCATTTTATACAATAAGGGACATAATACTCTGTCTAATCTGTTTATAAAAAAAAATCATTGTTTTTATTGTTCTTATTTTTGCTTCTTTTACTTGTCTATCTAAAGCACTCATCACTTACCACTGTGAAATGTGCCATATAAACTTGCCTTGCCAACAGAGAAAGTTAGTCTCCCATGAACGCATGTACGACAAATAACGGAAGTTGCACAACACTGTATAAATTATGGATATTTTTCGAGCAAAATTTTATTGATTCGCTACAGGAGACTTTTATTCACCCCCCTGGAGCTGTGCGAGGCATTTTTTTAAAAATTATTATTATGGATGGATGTGCTTTAATGGACTTGTTTTGGACTGTTGAAGAAAAACAGTCACCCGTCGCCATTGTAGAGATGTACATTAAAAGAGCCAGGGGATATTTTTCAAATAACTTGGATTCAATAGAAAGAAGAAATTCATCATTTGTATATGGACTCATTTTCATTTTTGGGGGTGAACTAACCCTTTAAATGATCATCTGCATCTAGCATTATTTGCAAAGGTAATCAAATGTCAGAATCGATAGCAAATCCCAATTGGTCTTGGTACTAAATCCCAACTACTCAATATACTCCAATACAAAAGGAATAAACTGGATTGGATGCAAAAGTAATCAACTGTACTAACTGAATTCAAACTGTGATAGAGATGACTGTTGATGCCACCCAATACTTGATGACAGATGTAGCAAACATCTTGCACACACAGGCTTTTTATAAGGGACTAAGATAGGCTGAAGCAGATGTTTTTTGGTATACTCTAGTTACAGATGCCACAAGGCAACCCCCAGGACGGACTTAATAAAGCAGCAGAGAATGCTGAAAATGCAATGATTCCTCTGCAGGTTACGGTTTATGACTCTGGATTACAAGCACGCTATTCGCAACAGCTTATTCGAACATCCAACGATCCTAATATCTTCCAGATCAGCTCTTAACAACTGGAACTAATTGATTCGCTTCATTGGAAATGGAGAAGCTTTAGGGTGGCTTCACGGTTTGAAAACAGGCCAATGCATGTCACTGTCAATAGAAGCCATGTAAGGAGTCTTAATGAGAAAATCGAAACATGTAAGCGATTATTTCATTTATTTTCCTCTATTTATTCACCCCAGTAAAGGGTCAGAAAATGTGAGGGTGCATGTTGCATATTGAAAAAGAAATGTTATTTTATGTAAGTGAATTACGTCTGAAAGTAATGGTACAGGGTAACTTTAAACAAGCTTTTTACAGATATAAAGAAGGGCGAGTTTGTAAAAGAGTTAGTGAAGGTGAAAGAGAGGTGAAACGACCTCAAAGCCGTTCATTTCGAGACAGTTTTATATGAATAAAAAAGCACTTAAAAAGAATCAAAGGTGTTTTCTAAATGGATTAAAAGTGCGATAATCGGTCTCCATTAAAAATACTATTATTATCAACACTAATTCTGTAAAACAAAACCATAAAATTGTAATATTTAAACCAAATCTCAAGTTAAAATGCCAAAATCATGCAAAAATGAGCAGCCTTTCAGCAGTCATGCAGCATCCTGACCCCAATTTTTAAATATGCTACAAAATGCACTACAAGTTTCATCTTAAAATGCAATTAATACATTGATCTGCATGCGACCAATATAAACAAAGGTTTGATGGGATATTGTCTGAATTAATGTGCTAATATTTGAAGTAAAATGTTTTCACTTACACAGTTTTTTGATTTCACAGTAATATTACGTTGGGTTAGATTGTTTTGTGTATAATCTATAATAAAAACAACAAACCACCATCACACTGCTACGAATGTGATATTGCATTTATACAACATAAAAATAAAAAAATAAAAAAAATAAAAAATATATATAATTAAACTCAAAATCCTTTCGTATGAGGAACTACTTTTTTCTGCCATTCAATCACATTTGCAGCTGATGTCAGAACAGCAGAAACTGTTGCTACTTCAACCTCACTTTAGAGGTAGTATTTGAATGATTCTCTACCATAATCAGGCTGAATGGCAGAGATTTCCCGGTATTTCTCTTTTGCAATCAGGATATTACAATAATTTACCTCGAAAAAGCCAAAGCAGCACAAACACTACCAGATTACTGTTGTTGTTTTTTTTGAGAAGGAAAAACACTAAACACATGCGGGCATTTCTTCTTTCGGTCTTTTTACTGAACTAGTCTGCAGTAACGAAAGCAGGACTATTTAGAAACAGATGGCCGACCAAAAAGTAACTCAGGCTTATACAAAGAGTGGAATACACACAATACATACATTCCTGATATGCAAGTCCCAATTCACACTCAATACCCTACAATTACTATGGTATAAATACAGCACAAACAACATATAACACGTACGTCAACCAGCTTTGATGATGGATGCAGATGTGCCGTATCACCAAAATTCTAAATATATAAAAAATGGGCACTATCCTAAATAAAATAAACAGCATAGTTGCAATCTAAACAACCATAATCACCTAAAAAAGCCTCAAAAAGTACATTATGTTGTCCAACAGCTGCAATATTTGTCAAACTGTAGTGACTTTATTAATCTGCTGTCACTATGTGGGCGGAGCAATACACAAGGGTGAGGAGGCTGTAAGAGCGCTGTTATTACGGGACAGCTACCAGCCAATCAAATTCGAGAACCAGACAGAACTGTTGTAGAAATATATTTATATTTCTTTAGCCTTATTGGTTAGGTCAAAAAAGTTGTAATTTGATCTATCAAAACTGAAGTTTAAGTATATTTAAAAAGCAGAAAAGAAAAGAAAAAGAATTACAGAGAAACTTCGAATATGTTTTATCTTGTAAAACTTTGGTTTTATTCCCCCACACTTTTTTAACAATGGAATTACAATGAAGCGTTTCCAAAATAATTAATCCCTGAAAGCTTTGGGCATTAAAAAGTCTTTAGCGTAAAAAGTAAATTCCCATTTTTTTTATTATTATTATTAATTTCAATGCAGAAGAACCCACCGAATATCATCCAAAATTATAATTTATTTCTTTCTACATTTTTTTTATTCAGGCAATTTTTATTTCCCTTTGTGAGTCGCAAAATATTGCATGGTGCAGGATTACTACTGCTGGTTTAAAAACAATACACAATAGATAACAGGTGTCCGGTCCATTCTCTCTCCCCATCAAAGGAGGTCTTGTTTTATTTTATTTTTTTTGAAAAAGGCTGAAGACCCAGAGCTATGGAAATTGGCCCAGTTGAACACTGACATGACAGTGCGTGTGGGATTTGGTGCTACTCAAATAAACCAGCTTCCTCTCTTCTTTATGCCTTTGCAAAGAGATTTATTGTACGACAATTAAGCAGGAGCTGAAGGCCTGAAGATAAGCCTTCTAAGAGCCATAGAAGGAATATTTATTCATAAGAAATATTTGATCCATATGCTTAATGAGGAAAAACACAAACAAATCAGTCCTTCCAGTCCCCTGGTTCATGAATCACACAAAGCGCTCCAGAAACACAGAGCGCTTGCTCATGGCTTCCGCAGCAGCCGCTTCAAAAGGAGAACGAATGGCATCGCCTGGGACACAAAGGCAGCCGTATGTCTTGATGAAGGTTTAACCAAACAGAGATGGAGTGGAGGGGTTTTTGTGTTTCATAAACAAAAAGACGAGGCCGCTAAAAGGCTGATCTACGCTGGAAACGCATAAAATCTTTCAACATTCCTGTGTTTGGGAACAGGCTGTAAAAACCAGCAACGAGATAACATTTCACTTCTGAGAGAAAATTGAAACAGCTGAGGCCTTAATGCGCAAGTCTTTTATCTAAGCTTCAAAAGTTTAAGCTACAGTCTTAAATTCTGATTGAAGAACCTGAAATGTAAGAAGATGCTACAGGTAATAATTCTTAAATTATGAGGGTGGAGCATCGAGTTAAAGAATGATATATACTATAGCCAATTAATAAGCCATTTTGAGAATTCCTTTGTGCACCTTTGCCAAAATGTATCTTAAAACACTAGATATATTACATTTTCTGTTCTTAATATAATGCTAAACAAGACATGCTGTCTGCATTCAATATTCACCAAACTATTTAAGTCTACACTAAAAAAAGACTTGCTGCTTGTTCAAACTAATTTAATTTGAGTGTTTTGGGGGGACAACTTAATTGTTTTATGTTCAATCCGGTTAAATTTGTAAAAATGATTAGGTTAACTATTTGTGTTGGAGCAACATAAAGGAGTTGTATGTAAAACAGTATTTCTTTACACTGTACTAAGGACAACTGTGTACTACATGTACCTGAAAACAGTCTATTGTCAAAAAAAATATATCTAAAAATGTATTTTTGGATATTATCGCCTAAATTTCTTTAAACTGAAATGACTGATTTGGACTCTGGTCTCACATGCAAAATAATAATAATAATTATCATCACCAGTCTAACACATCTTTTTTTGCACTTGGTAGACGTATGTGAATTGGGACTGCGCCGTGGACTACCTCAGTAAAATGACAGAGTGGTGAGAGTTCATTTCACCAGTATGATGACAATTTTGTTCTGGCTAAGGCAGAAATGTTTCGAAAAGAAACTCTGGAAAATTAATCAGCTACTGCTTATGTCAGGCATTTAAAAAAGGCTCAAGTTATTAGCTGTAGATAGACAGCAGTTCAAAAGTCAGTGGCGTTATTTGAAAAGTGGCTGTTTTTTTGTTTTGTTTTTTAAAGGTGCTGTATGTATGTTTTTACTCTTCTAAAGCATAAAAACAACATATGTTTGCAGATATTTAAGAAATATGCTAAGTGAACATTCTTGTTTATCTGAAAAACAATGATATTGTGATATTAGATATTCTGCTTCGAAAATGTGTGTTACGTGCCGGAACAGCTGTCTTTGTTTTGGTCCCTTCAACCTGTACAATGTCAGATTAGTCAATTATATTGCAGCACCCTGGGTTGCCTTGGTGGAAAATGGTGCATTTCCTTCATTCAGTCAGGAAGGCTCTCAAAGTATGCGTCCACGACCAAAATGCGACCTTCAGTGGACAGTAGCAGACTCCAAAATGAGATGCGACGCATCTTCAGAGTTCCACATGAGGTGGTTATTAATTAGCAAATAATATAAAAAGTATGAACGTAAAATTTAGGTGAGCAGGTTACATCGTTACCCCTTGTCCTAACAAGACATTAGGTAATGAGACTTGCAGTGATAAAAAATTGGATTGTTTGCACCAGACGCAGCACAACAAAAATTTAAATACAGCCATTCATAAGCACAGGATAGTGCAATTTCTGCACTCCAGCGAAATAGTAAGGTTTATAAATTTAATTAATAAAAAAAAACGAAACTAGTAAAAATCTACACTATTAGTATTTAACACTGAATAAAGCACATGAAGTGTACCTGAGGTGATCGGTGTCAGTTTCCTGTTGTTCAGCTGCAAGAAAATATTTTCTAAAATATAAATTTCAGGTGTTGGTTAGAAAAAAATATATTTTTAATATGGAGAATATACCTTCTATAGCGAGCCGTTGCTTTTATTTAGAACACAATTTAAATCAGCCTTTAGGCTCGATAGTCAGGCATGCTCCTGTTGATGTCATCAATCTGGCAACCTGCTCTTGCGTGATTTTTGAACCAGGAATGCAATAGCTAGTTCACCTACTGGGTGTCAAATTTACATACTGCACCTTTAACCTTACCGCAGCATGACTATGGAGTGAGACTCTATATGAGAATGAACAGATTTGACATATGAATGGAATCTAAAGAGAAAATATTTGCCAGCTAAATGTCCACCATTAATTCATTATCTCATTAATACATAACACTAACTCTCGCTCATGTGGTTTTAAACCTTTCTTTCTTCTTTTGACCACAAAATAAGATAATTTAAAGAATCCTGCTTGCTGGGACCCATCCACTTCCATTTTAGAACAATACTAATAAAAATGCCATGGAAGTCCCAGAAACTACAATTTTTTTATTATCTTCTTTCAACAGAAGAAAGAAACTCAAATAAGTTTTTGAACAAATGACGGCAGTGTAAATGATGACAGTTTTCATTTTTGCATGAACTATGCCTTTAACTTGTGTTAAAAGTTGAGCACTTCTGTTCAAAATTCTGCCAGCATCGCTCACCATAACTGATGAATGCGGTCAGACGGTGGTTTATTGCCAGCACAAAGTTCTGCTAAGCTTTTGTAACTGATAGTTATAGGAAAACTGGATTTAAGGCAAACTACGGTTTATTGACTTTCGATTAGGAAACGTGTATGTGGATTAATGCTGATAAGAGATTCTTTAAAACCAAGGGTAGCGGCTTTAATCTTTAGAGCCGGAGGAATTTCTGTAAACAGTAGAAGGAACGGTTACTTTTTTTTTTATCTCATCGTGTCAACAGAAATCCTGGCCTTCCAGCTTAGCCTTAATATCACGTCTGACATAATCCTATCCCACAAACACAATTTTCCATATAGGATGTCCTAAGGTGGATCCCCGAGTGGCGTTCATGGGTAATTGGTGGGCATACGATGTCTCTAGACAGAAGTGAAGTGGAAAGAGAGCAGCTACTGCATGTAACTTATCCCCCAGTGAGTGGCTCATAGTGGGGGGCTCAACTCCATCAAAGAAGTGCAATCCTCCGCTGAAAGAAGGCCTTACACACTCCAGATGTGCTGGAACTTCACAGATACAACTCAAGCCAACAACAACTCGCTTCACTCGAAGCCTTCATTAGAGGACGGCGATTGCAGGGAGTTTTGTGGGACAACATTATGTCAAAGAGTAGACCGCATGTTTATTGCTGAAAGTAGCAAAAAAAA
>CAIGQQ010033975.1:1153962-1176174 GCA_903798035.1 Danio albolineatus | reverse complement strand
TATATATATATATATATATATTCCATTTAAATATTTTTGTGGAAATGTATTTTTGAACAGAAATTTCTTGCCTTTTTTAAAAAAAAAAATTTGATGTTAAAATTGACCTACTGATTAATTTAATGTGAACGATTGATACAAATATTGGATATAATATGCAATGATGAATCATGGACAAAGCCGTGGAGGAGAGAATATGGAGGAGCAAGGTTAATAATGGTCTTTAAAACTAAATTGAGAACTTTGAAAACATCATATCTATTAGGTAGCCAGTGAAGGAAAGCAAAGACAGCTGTAATATGCTTTTGAGTATGCAACAACAAGCTAGCAGCACACTGCAATCATGTTCATAATTAGCGGCAAAATAAAGCAAAGTGCAATCATCCAAATGGAATTGAATGAATGCATGAATAACCTTTTGTGAATACTAAAAAATAATAAAAAGTACTTGATTTATTTTACATTTTGGCAAAGATGAAAAATATTACATTTTGTAAGCCTGCACGTCATGAAGTGTGAAATGTGGATGTCATTTTGTTAACCGTGAAGTGCTTCTTACTTGAGTAGCTGCTGTCTTGTCTTCAACAGAAGACATCAGAGATGGAGCTGAAGTAAAACAAGGGGGAAAAAAAAACTATTAATATGTAAAATTCAACACAGGGCTGTCTGTCAGTACAAGTGTCTTAACATGTCTATTACAAAACACTGTGGGCAGAAGGAATGCCATTACAAACAGCATAATAAATGACTTGCACCCTGTCAAGCATATTCATTTAAAACGTACCTGGCATAGTGTTAAAATATGTTTTTGTATTTATGTTAAAGGGCTTTCCAAGGCTTAATGTGTTTATAATATGTCTTCTTTCTGGTTTGGCAGTCAGCACACACAAGAATGCTTAAGCCGCCTCAAAGGTTTTATTGTACTGTAGATGCTTAAGAAACCAAATAGTCATCAATCTTTTGTAATACTGTTCCTTCTCAAAAACACACACACTTCATATTCATTTATTAAATAGCTGACTTTTTTAGCGCTTTGATGGAAATTGGCCATATTTTACTATTCTGCACAGCCAACTTGCATTCAAAGTTAACAGGTCAAATAGAGCAAAATTGTTCTAATTTCCATCAAGTGCAACCATTATGTCACATGACATTTGCGCCACATAATTGTATGACACCTAAATGCACCAATCTTTAATAAGGAATGTGGAGGAAGGACATCGTAATCACATAAAAACCATATCATAGAAATATGTTTTTCTTTCGAGTGGCAATTTTCGGATTTCCAGGGTCATTTTTAATATTCATATACACATTTTTTTTACTTAATTTTAATTGAATTAATTTTATTTTATACATGTCTTATTTGAAAAAGTTAATAATTTAGAAAATAAAATGTTCATCGCTGAGTAATTTAAACACCTCTAATTGGCTAATCCATTCAGCTAATCAGAAACGCATGAGACTGGCGCCTCAGTCTCAAAAAATATGAATAAAAACGCAATAATAAAAATACATAAAACGAAATTTGATGCAACATGCACAGATCTAAATGTTATACCACAAATTTACACTATTACGTTTTTAAACTTCACTTTAGATGGTTAGAGCTGATATTAATTGTACATGACAATTTCTGCTCCCCATAGAATTTTTCCACAATTTTGCTCTCATTTACATTGTTGTATTGTGGCTTCAAAATAAGTGATCATAAGAATTTTCTACTTTAGTAGTGAATATTCTAGCCTACAAGACTGGTTTCTCAAAGGTCTTATTCAAAGCTATTTAATATCTGTTTTTTTTCTTTGTTTCAGTGCATTTTCCCATAAAACAAACTAACAAACAAGTTTTGTTTTTTAATGCAAACATACACAGTTCAGGTCACAATTATTAGCCCTTCTGTCAATTATTTTTTCTTTTTCAATTATTTCACAAATGATTTGCAAAGAATTTTTCACAGTATTTCTTATAATATTTTTTTCTTCTAGAGAAAGTCTTACTTGTTTTATTCTGGCTAGAGTAAAAGCAGTTTTTCATGTTTTTTAGGCCATTTGAAAATGGTCAATATTATTAGCCAGCTTAAGCATTGTTTTTTTAATTGTCTACAGAACAAACCATCATTTTACAATGCCAAATTAACCTAGTCAAGTCTTTAAATGTCACTTTAAGCTGAATACTACTGTAGCATCTTAAAAAAAATATCTAGTAAAATATTGCGTACTGTCATCATGGCAAAACTTAATCAGTTAAATCAGTTATAATAAATGAGTTATTAAAACTATTATGTTTAGAAATGTGTTGGAAAAAATCTTATTTGCATAAAAATTAGAACTAGGGGGGAAATAGGCAGGGGGGCTAATAATTCAGACTTCAACTATACATACAATTTGTTGCATATCATTCCAGCCCAGTTTGTGCTCATTACAACAAAATGACATGATATTCAAGTGTATAAGCAGAAGAAATGATCACAAATATTATCAGAGCATATTGAAACATCCCTAAAATCACCACAGACTCCTGAGGGTTAATATTCCAACTGACGGCTTGACAAGCTATAAAAATAAATGACACGACGAGTGTCTTGTTGAAGCCGCATGTACTTCTCACATACACCCTGAGCCTCAATACTTTGCCTCTGCAGGCGTGGGCAGAATTGAGAGTCACTAGCGACGATAACTCAAGTCAAGACACAAGGCCCTGTCACCTCCACGCTGCTGCTCTGGGCCCGACTCCGCTTGAGAAATGATTACAGAACTGGTCTGCGCTGATGAAAAGCGCAGGGGACACAATAAGCCAGCCAACTGCCATGGAGGAAGTGAGGAAATTGTGAAGCTGGGGGCAGTGATGGAAAAGGGAGAGCAGTGGCATGGGAGGAATTGGTTGCACGGGAGAAAAGTGGGAATGAGAGAAGAAGAAAAAACAACAACTTTATTATAAAAACATAGCAATCATGCCCCCCAGTCATCCCTGACCTTTATTTGAGGATTCAAAAACAATAGACAGAAATACAGCAGGGTTTTAATAGGAATCAGTTGCTAATGTAGCAGATTGCTGTGATATATTGACTAAGATGAGTGGGTAGGTAAGCATAAAAGACATTAAAGCATGTACTGTATAAATGCTTGAAATGAGTTATGGATATTTGTGTTTACATATGAATAGAATATTTAACTTTTTAAAAAAGCTGACAATAATAAAGAATAAGTAGGATGTGTTCAAACTTTTAATTGGCATTGCATATAATAGAGAAGAGAGTACGTACATGTATGTTATCTGACAGGTTAATTACAGCAGACAGCTAAACTTAACATAGTGCCAAACTACAATTCAAGACAAAAGATAGACAATTAGAGGGGGCGATTCATGATTGATACAAACTAATGAGAAAAGCAGTGTATTTTTCAGTTCTAAGTGAACTACTGAATAGACAACTGCGTGTAAAAAAAATAAAAAAAACTCAATAAAACGTACACCTTGTTCATTTTACATACACTATTAACATTAGGGCTGCAAAATAGATTGTTACAGCATTGATATCGCAAATGTGCGAGTTGGTAATAGTCACATCACAACGCTCAGCAATGTAGTCAGGATTATAGCTGACCGAACATTACAGTAACAACATAGTAATTTTAAATTTTAACCTTAGAGTGAATGTTTATTATTAGCATGTGTATTTAAGGCCTGACTGTAAGAAATTGAAGCAAATTTAAGCTATTTGGGCACGATAACCTAAATGTTTGTAGCTTAAAGATAAATTGTATATCATATAGTTACATACTTTATTAAATCGATACAGTGTTATTATTATTATACAGTGATTATTTTATTTCTGCTTCTGAATACTGTTTAACAACCCAGAAAATCATAAATCATTGTTCATTCGCATCTTCTCTCTGTTGTATTTAACATTGCTTGTCATTTAATTATATTTTATGCAGATACACTCCCCTATATCATTCCAATTGATTAAAATTTATGAATACTTTACAAGCTATTTAAGTAGTCAAACTGCATTTATATCGCAATATATATCGCAGTGAATAAATATATTGCATTGTCAGTTATAATAATATATAATTGAGACTTCATATATATATATTTTTAAAATATAAAAACTGTATTAAGGTGCATCTTTTGTGGAAAAAACTAAAATCGGTCTCACTTAACCAACACACCACAAAACTGCCAAATTGGCATTGTTATAAAGGATTTGTAATATGCACAGCTTTAATATCACAGCAGTCAACAGTCAAGTTTTGAACTGAGCTAATGTTAGTAACACAGCTGGACTATATGTTTAGTGGAGGCGAAAACAAAGAAGAAGAAAAAAAAAAAAAAAAGCCACCACCATATTAAACAAAACCACAACAAGGCAGCCACCCACACCTGATTCTGCCCTAAATATGATAAATTGTGGTGTAATACGCTCAGTCCTTGTTTAAACTCAAGTTTGTTATAGATTCAGAGAACAAGCAGACCCAGGAGAGCTAAGATTAATGTTCACCCCATTTAAAGGATAAAAATAAAAGGACAGCGGAGAAATATTGCAGGTTTTGTACTGTTTCTACTGATCAAATACAAATCCTTTTCTTGAAAACATTACATTCTCTTTCTAGGGCCAATAAACATGAAAACTCAGATCATGAATTTTAATAATATAGGTAATACTATACTAAAAAAAAAAATAATCCATAAATTAAAAAAAAAAATTCATCGTATTTACCTAGTTTTTTTAAGGTAAGTCAAATTAAGTTTAATTTGCTTAAATTCAGCCCATATAAATAGTTAGGAACCTCTTACCTAAAAAATTTAGTCGATCTAATGAATCATTTTCTAAAATATATTTTAAAAATATCAAACTGAAAAACAGAAGCTGTTATTATGCAACTGCAGTCTTTTGTATCATGAGGAAAAAGTGGTATTTATCTGCTGATTCAAAGCAGACAGACAGCAGTCATGCTACCACTGAAACTTCAAGGAAGGAGAACATCAAAACGTCTTCCTACCTCCAGCGTTTTGATTGGTTCCACACCTGTGTATCACCTCAATGTCACGGTTCAACAAAAGCACTCAAATGCATCACTTCAGGGTGAATAAACGCCACAAAGCAGATCAAACCATCTTATGAAACTGCGATTCCAGACTTTCTTTAATAGCAATCAGAAATGAAACCATCCAAAACTTTTTAAAGGAGAACAGATTTTTTTGTCTTATCCTGATAAAACAGACAAATACTTCATTTATAAGAACACAAACTGACACAATTTGAAACGTGGAACAAAACAGGACTAGAAAATGCACTTTAAGCTTAATTTTTAAAACATGAGCTTGAAATGTCAGGATGCAAAGTGCTAATGAAAGTACAGTATCGCATTCGCCATATTTTAATAAGCATATACAAACTAATCCCATGACAACAAGAAGCATCCATGTGAATAAGCTCGTCGTATCAATTAATTACCCAGAGTAGCAAAGCAGAACAGAACAGAATCCACACTGAGACTCCAGCACTGAGCCGGTAATGGATATTATCACCTCTGATTTGTGTCCTTACACTAGTGGAGCTGCCATCGTCACTGACTTATTGCACAGCTGGAATTTGCTTTTACCGTTGACAGCATCTGAAAAGGGTTGCAGCAAACATCTTGATCATTGATTCATTTAAGGACTGTTAATTTGATTAATCAAATCCTAATTATTATAATAATCAATTAGTTAGTGTGATTTAGGGTTTAATTATTGTAGTTGTTTAGACAATCTTGTAGGGATGCTTTAAACCAAAAAGGACCCCATTTACTCATTCTCCACTTTCTGTTTGAGGAGAGATATTTTGAAAAATGTTTGGGTGAAAAAAGCAGCCATTGACTTCCATTGTTTTGTCCCTACTATGGATGCCAATGGCTGCGATTTTCAACATTCTTCAGAATATCTTTTGTCTCTTCAGAAGTCAATCATGGCCATAGACGCTCCCATGCATACAGCATGCTGACTCAAAAACTGACCTCACAAAATGTAAATAATTGCAATGTTTTCTTTAAATGAGAACATAACTGTGAAGTAAATATTCTAGCTTACAAGATTGGTTACTCAAGTCTTATTCAGGCCCATCCAGTGTGATTTTTGGACCTTATTTCAGCTACTTTTTTTCCTCAAAAAGAAAGGCAAGCATGTGCATTTATCCTTCTCACATATTGTTGTAGCACTGTTTGTGTGGAATACAAAAAAAAAAAAAAAAAAAAAACATGTTGGCCAATATTATGTTATAAGTAGGTGAAATAAGCACAAGTGTCAGGGCATGTCAAAACATCGTAAGGGACCCAAAATCACCTCAGACCCCAGGGAGTTAAACTTTTTTTAACTGAACAATACAGTAATGTACTTTAACATACTGTAGTTTTGTGGCTATTTTAAAAAGTATTGGTTCAGACACCTTGATACCACTAGCACCGTTTTTAAAGTATTCATTTCCCAAATGACACCCAATCCTACTATTGGTTAAAACCAGGAGGGTTGAATTAGGGTTTACTCATACTAGGCTATTCGAACCTTGAGCTTGTTTGACCTCCATATCCTGGTTCGTTTGACAAGTGCGTGTGCTCCATGCTATGCCTGAGCGCAGTTTGGTTGGGTGGCCCTAACCTAGTTGGAAGAGGTTCAGTTCGGTTGGGCTGGGGCACGGCATGCTTGTATTGTGAGTGCAAAGTACACCTGAGCCCGAAACTTAAGACGCCATGTCACTTTTAATGAAATCAACCTGCCATAGTCAATCAAAGATGCAAACCCCTCTCTGCACATAAGCTGTCAAACCAGGACAGATCATGAGAACAAATGTCTATTTTAAGAAGGAGAAAAAAAAAGCTTTTTTTCTCATTATCAGTCACCTTGGAAAAAGGGTCCACCCACTTCCCAAAGACACAGTGATGAACATCTGTTACTGTAGACCTTTTTACAAATTAATAAAATAAAAAAACATCAAATTATAGTGCCCCTGAACCAAGCAAGACTGTTTACACAACACAACACCTTATAATATGAATCTGCATGTATGATTTTTAATAAATGCTGTCTGTCCAACAAAATAAGTGTCATAACCACTTCAATGAGAGCCACGTTAAAGTGCGAAAACAAGATTTTTTTAAACAATGCCAAAGATTAAGTTCAAGATTAGGTTCAGTCACAAACTCTTCACAAAGGTTACATTTTTGTAATTCCCTCAATGACGATCTTCAATCTTAAGATGAGCATGACCTGGCACGAATATTCTTACAAAACCCGGTTAAAAGTTATTAATGCATCAACTGCATTTTCAGTCAACAAAAGCACTCTAATAATTAAACGACCCCTGCTGGTGAACTTCTTCAAACGTAGGAAACATAATTTTCACAATCTTACATTATGAAAAGTAGCATGCCTCTTGATGACAGTTCTCAGGAGACTTTGACACTGGCACCACAACAAAACACTCCATCAAAACACGCGTTCAAACAGATGTGCAAAATGACTTAGCGCAAAGTGCAGCAGCTACTCAGATAAAAAGTGTAAATGCATTTTGAAGGCCACAAAGGACAGTGGTGCAAAAAGCATCTTCGATAAGCGTTCAAAACACTGTGCCATTCATGTAAACGGGTCAAAGATGAAAAGAGGTTTTCAAGCATCAAAACATTCAACATTCAAAACATCCTCTTAATTTTTTTTTCTGAGCAATCAACATGTCATTGTGCATCTTTGCCATATAATTCAGAAGACCAAAATTAAATAAATTTTCTCAATCAATTAATGTAGATTTAAGTCCATAAGGATTTACCTATTTGTCAGCATTACATTAACCATTCAAAATATGACCAAATTTAGTATAATCACTTGCTCGTTCACGAACAAATTTTTAAAAGCACAGGTAAGATTAAGCTTTTTTGTTTTTATTTAATTTATTTATTTTTACATAAATAGATCAGTTAAGCCTAAAAACAATGAACATTCTTCCAGCGATACGCCAGCATTTTATATTCACTGAAGGTATTTAAAACTTAACTTCCATCTAATATGCTTTATATGTGTTTATAATTACTTTATAAAATATTATTTGACAATTTTAAAACTTCTCTTCCGTCTAATATGATTTATATTTATATAAAATTACTTTATAAAAATGTATTTGATCATTTTCAAACTTAACGTCCATCTAATATGCTTTAAATTTATATAAAAATGCTTTATAAAAATGTATTTGTAATTTAAAATACTTTATAAAAAAAATTTAATTGGACCCAAAATATTTGTTTGATTAAATAAATAAAAAAATTGGGGAGGTAAAACTTAATCTCAAAGTTAAATCTCAAACTAGCTTAAAATTACCATGTTTATAACATCAATAATACAAGTAATAAATAACAAAATTCATATTTTTTTATTATATTGATAATGATCATATTATACATATAATTATCACACATTTTATGATAAGAAACAAATACATTCATTCACTCATTTTCCTTCGGATTAGTCTCCATTTCAGAGGTCGCCACAGTGGAATGAACAGTCAACTATTTCAGTATATGTTTTACACAGTGGATGGCCTTCCAGCTGCAACCAAGTACTGGGAAACACGCACACACTCTCGCATTCACACACACGCATACACTACGGCCAATTTAGTTTATTCAATTCACCTGTAGCACAAGTCTTTGGACTGTGGGGGAAACCGAAGCACCCGGAGGAAACCCACACGAACACGGGGAGAACATGCAAACTCCACACAGAAACACCAACTGGTCCAGCCGGGACTAAAACCAGCACCCTTCTTGCTGTGAAACGACTACTAACTACTAACCACTGAGTCACTGTGCCGCCCAAGAAACAAATAACGGTCTGAAAATGATCTATATGAAATGATATTTAGATATTTCTTCATGTCTTTGTTTACTGCAATTAATACTGTTTCAGAATCAGAATACTGAGGGGGAAAGCCTTGACACCATCTAAAAAAAGCATTTTGAAAGTGCCAGATTGCTGTGCAACAAAAACATTTTTTTTTCCATTCTAGAATGTGCCACAGCTACGCTCCAAAACGCATGGCCACAACAAATGGACAACTGCCACTGATTGATTACATTACACAGCATAAGACAAGTGCTTTCTTCCAATACTTTATCATTTGACCTCCTATGTATTCAGTGAATTTATGCATAAACGTTTTTGTAATGAATCGCACAGCCCAATTTCCCTGCTATCTTCACAGAGATCTCAAACAATCTTTTTGTTTCTGTCTTTGCTGTGAAAAATCAATAAAATAGGCTGTTTTTGAAAAGCATAGCTAATGCAATAAACCCCAACAACAGAGCAAAATGACTCTAAATGGACCATAATGAGAAAAGCAACACGGGGCTCTCAATTACCCAAATATCAACATATCTGAAAGCATGAGAGATAAAGAAAAACTCTCTGAATTCGATTCCTCTGTGACTGACGGGTTCCTTTCTGCCAAAGTTAACATCCCAGCCTTTGACCCAAACGGCTCAAGATGATTACAGAGCAAAAGACCTGTCAATATTGCTTTAAAAACTGCAGGAAATTGGCTCGTCTGCTGTGAGAGAGGAAGAGAGCCAATGAAATAATAATAAAAAATAAAAAAAAACTGTACAAGGCGTTCAGAAAGGAGAGTGCTGGAAATGATTTTGAATATTTCCACACCTGAACGTGTTCTCAATCACAGGACTCCAATAACAGAGATATTTAATACTACAGATGTGGACGTTTGCCATATTTGAAGTGGACTAGACAAAGAAAGGCAGGGTGGAACTGACCTTGGGTTAGGATTTGAAAGGCTTGGAGATCGAATGGTATCAATTTCATCACTTAATCCAAGACAAATCAAAGCAAGCCCATGGATTTACTTGATTTTTGCGGCTAAATTAAATGCATACTTCTTATTAAGACTGCATTTAGGTGTTTAACTGACTGTTGTGAAGTAAAACAAAAATGAAAGCACTTTAACTACAAGGTAAAAAAATAAAAATAAATAAATAAAATGTTTAAATGAACCTTCTCAGACAGAGCTTGCACTGAATAATAATTACAGAGTTATGATTATTAACTGTCTATGCTGACAGATCTTCCCCACAAATCTCTCCTCATGAAAATTAATTAGCAAATGAGTGGTTTCAAAGTGCACAATGTTTTGCTTGCAAACACTGTGAGGTTTGAAGGTCAGGTCAGAGTTTGCAAATTATTACAATTTTTTGGTTTATTTTAAATATAACAAGTGCTTCTGAACCTGGATGGTGATTTTCACATTAGGGATAAGATTAAATGTTTTTGCTTAATGAATACAATATTAATAAAGGATTATGTGGGGAAAAAACTAAATCAAAAGCAATTAAGTGTTTAAAAGAGTTCTGAAATATATTTATGATTGAAAGACATGAAGTTCAGCAATTTAATATGGCTTCAGGCATTCCTTCTTAAAGGAATAGATCATCCAAAATTCTGTCATCATTTACTTAAAATGTCATTTCAAAACATTTTTTTTACCATGTGTCACTGTTATTCTTTATTTAATTGAAGTCGAATGTCACCAAAGTCATTTAGTTACTGACTTTGGTTAAAAATTCATCTTTGCAATCGTGTTCCAAAGGAAAAGTACTTTAAGCTTTAAACAACACAACATTGTGTATGTGACAGAATTTTAAATGTTTGGGTTCGCTATTCCTTCAAGTACCGAATAGCTAAAATTACTCCAAATAGTAGGGTGGAAACGATTTGCTTTCGAGCAGAAGTACCTGCTGACTGACACTTCACTGATGGCAGGGCTTGATGATCTTGGTGGAAGCTCAATTACCCCGTCTTCACTCTTCACCTTCAGCGCAGCAGAAATTGGCTGGGAACTGTTTTGAATGCTGCAGCTTACACCTGTTATAATAAAAAAGACAGTTATGTATACACTACATAAGCAGTTATCGATTATTGGGAGAAAGAACTGATTTTTGAGCCTGTAAAAAAATTATTTCAGATTGTGAAGGTATCGATACACAACCTATATGATGTGTTTTTGGTAAATACAGTGTAACATTTTAGGAAAAGAAAGTGAGATTAAGGGTATTGTTGTGGTATCGATCATAACCACCCTGCGGAAATCTATTTCTACACATAATCACTTCAGGAGAATTGACAATTTCGAAATCAATTACAAATAAACCGTCTGTGTCGCCGCTGACTGATAAAGGGATAACAAATCCAGACAGCCAAGTCGTACATTTCTACACCTCAAACTGCGTATTGACTCTGAAGTCCACCTATAGAGCCATTAATGCTTTGGCGATAACAGCATGTGGCTGGAGCTTTATCATCAGAGCAGGCAGTCTGGTCTACAGGCTCTTGTTTACTTCGAGTGTCAAGGTGTCAAACAAACGTATTCAAGTTTCAAACAGTGCTTATGTATGTGAATAAAACGATTTAGTTAACACTGTCAGAAAATCCACCTTATTTTCTTCACAAAAGAGGACATGGCCATTGGCAAATCTGCACGTATGCAGTACTCAGCATTAATCCACAGGAATAGTAGGAGGTAAGAGAACTTTTAAGTTATGGAATTTGTTTCGTTTCAAGATGCTCAATGTCAATTTATAGATGACATACTGCTTGAAACAGGAGTGATTTCAGTGTTTTCAATGTTTAACTAAGGCAGACCACATATTCACAATTTCACCCTGTAAAATGTGCACTAGGTATGCTGTGTAAACAGTAAATAGTAAAAAGCAATGTCACTCTTTTGCACATAAATGTAGTCTTCGGAAAACGTTGAGCCTTGTTAAGATTACACAATTGTTTTCCTGATAATGGCATACTTTTCTAGACGTAATGAATCGTGGGGATTAGTTAATGACAAATGGCCATGCGGAATGCAACCCTTTCAGTCATTTAGTTTATGAATACGTCTTTCAGTAAATCAGATCAATGTATGTATTTATTTAAATGACATCAAATTTATTAATAAAAACACTTACGTTTCTAAAGCATAATTAGGGTTTTCTGACCAACACAAAACCTCTGATTAGCTATTTTCGAAGTTACTGTAGGTAACCATGCAGCTAATTTTACTTGACATTTAGGCTATATGTACATACAAACATCTATTTTACAAGAAAAGTATCTTGTGAACACTTACGACGTCTATCACTGCTTTAGATTTCAGACTGTTGAATGAATATCAAGCATTATCAAGTGTTAATTGGGGGGTGAAGGCCCCCAAACCCAACCTGCAATTTGCAACTAGTTCTTACACCTTTCTCAAAGTCAAATTTAAGCACTTATTCCAGGTGCATTTCCAACTTTACCAGCACTAGGGATGCAACGATGATAGATTAAGTTGTAATAATCACAGTTATCACAATAATTATGCATTCATTAATCTCAAAACCCTACTAGTTTAGAAAAATCACATGAAAACTCCTTATACTTTAAAGTGTTATTTATTGCTGCTCAGTAATCAAATAATACAGCACAAAATGATAATAAAAAAAGCAATAGTCCATTTCTCTTTGTACTTAAAAATAAGTGAAATTTTTTTTTTGCCATTTAAATATGTACTAATTTTACACTGTTGTTCCCTGCAGAAATGCACTGTTGAGAGCCCTTTACGATTGATTAACCATTATGAATTAAATTGCGGTTAATAGTGAAATCGGTTAATCATGGCATCCCTAACCAGCACTTGCAAGGGTGGCAAATTACATACATATAACGTCGTTTTAAAACTAAAACTTATTAGTGTAAACAGGGCCTTAGGATTATTTCCCTGGAAAACAAATGCTGATCTTCTTTCTAGCACCATGCTAAATCCTTTTAAACTAAGTCCTAAATAAGTCCTTTTTCACACCTCTTCACTACTTGACCTATTTATGTTAAAGATTTGCTGCTATTATCTGAGATTTGTTTGATTTTCATAATGGGATCTCAGGTGATTTACCATACATACAGTAATTTACATAAGAAACTTTGTAATATAAATACAAGCAATAATCAATGTTCAATGAAGGAGTGTCTGGAGCAAAGACGTCTTAAGTAACATGTTTAAGTGGATCAGACGACGCACCTTTAGAGTCTGTCTCTTCTGTTGAATTTTCCTCTTCTTGTTTGACCTGTGCTTTCTTAGATGTCTCCAGACGACCTCTGACCTGGGCAATTAAACGGGAAAACTCACTACTGTGCTGCTTGCCTAGAAAGAGAAATATAAAGATGAGAAGTTCAGTGTTTTTAGTTGCATTTCATCCATAATAAATTAGGTATACTAAAATTATAATAAATAAACTGTTGTTTTATAACAGACCTGATGCCTCAAGCAAAGTCTCAGTAGGTGGAGCATATTATAAGATTTTGATGAAAAATTAATTAGAATTTTTAGCAACAATGTGTGCTGATGAGTGATACCAAGAATGTGCATTCAGAATCCAAATAGGCTCAATAAAAAGCTCATGCTCCCTTGTTTAGTATTTAACCTTTAATAATCATTTAAGCAAAACAAAACTGCAGTACTCAATACTTGGTCCTGACTGGTTAATTATTACATAATGTCAAAATAAATGAACAAAATAAAGGAAAATCTGAATGCATCTTGTTCTGAGAAATGAAACGTTAATCTTAAGCTTTCTCTTTTAATGGAGGATGAATCCTGCAATGGAAAAAACCAACAGTAACTCTGAAAGTGCTGGCATGAGGCAGACCATGATAAATGTAGTGGCGAAAACCAACAGAAGCAGATGAAAGGTCATCCAGCCTGCTTTTAAAATCACATCAGCCAAAAGGCCCAAGAAGAGATCAGCTGAAATAATGAAGACTGAAACGGAGAACTGAAGAAGAAAAGATCCAGAGATATGAAACAGCTCACTATCGCAAAAGCACAGTGACTAACAATCAGCAGACCCTGACGTGCGTCTGTGTCGGACTCCGAAACAGCATTTGAATCCTGTTTCTATTCCAAGTATATTTAATACAGCTGAACAAGTCGTAGGGTTACATCGATCATATCTGCATTTTTATCAATGCCACATTTCAATAAATTGTTGTGAAATTAGGAGAAAGGCGAATAGCTTGTACAGGGTTTCTGCAGGTTTCACCAAGTCAAATTTAAGACTTTTTCAATCAAGAGGTACATTTCAGACTTATTTACAGAAGGGTTAAAGATTATTTTAATGAAAGAAAAAAAAGAATTGACTTGCCCTATAAAGAAACATATACTGATTATATATTTCTTAGCCACATAATTTAAATAAAGTATCAAATCAAGCAGATCATAGTAGTATGCAAATGTTTTCAACATAACCTAAAAAAAAAGTCTTTAAAACTTTATTTATCTAAATTAGGGCTGTGCAATATGGACAAACTATTCATATCGTGAAATCTTTTAACGAATATTGCAATTGCAATTTTGGCAACTGTTTTTGCTTTATCAAACACGCTACATACACACATTCTAAATGTATTCAGTGCACAAGAAGTGCATAACAAAACATTTCACAAAGGAATAACATAGTACTAAGTATAATAAATGAAACTATAGTAAAATTGTCTTTAAAACAGACAACATGAAAAAATTAAAATTAACTAATCTCAACTCTAGTTAAAAACATACTGTACACAGTAGTACTAACTGCTTGATAAACAAAACTGTAATAAATGATCTTAAAAACAGAAAACATGAAAAAAATAAAGATTAATTATCCTCAATTCCAGTCATAACAATAAATAAAAACTAACGTAAATCAAAACCACCTATTCGGTTCTCCTGCTCAACTTCGTCGTGCGTAGAGTGAGCTCTGATTGGTTCACATATTTCTCCCACTCAGCTTAGCTGTAGTTGCCCGGCGTGCTGCGTCAGCTCTGATTGGTTAACATATTATAATCATGCACACAAGAACGTGAACAAAAATCTAAATAAATGAATAGATATAATTAGAGTAATAAATAGAGTTTTGTCAAAAGTTTTATTGAGATGTATTGTTGGTTGATCGGATGCGTGTCAGATCGATTGGTTACTTTTCCTAGACTTATTTACAAGACCCATTTAAAATTATTTAAGACCTGCAAGACAATATTTCTTTAAGACGTAGATTTTAATGCCTAAATTTTAAGACTCCACGGACACTGTGTTGTAGGACAGGAGATAAAACATGAGACATAAAAATACATATAGGTCTTGAGAAAAGTTATCTTTGCTTTTAGCCCAGTAAGAATCTTAGTGCAACATTCAATTTAAGCATTTCCACATGCAATAAACGTGCATAACCTTGATGCTTCATATTTAGCCATTAAGGCAGCACACCGAGCAACATCACTCAAACATTGTTATCTTAACTCAACTGCACAGTTGTTACTCACTGAAAACACTCAAACGCGTGGTTCTAATCTCAACTGTATGTGCTGTGCATTAGTCATCGGCTTTGTGACAAGTTATCCTGATATTGGTTCTAATACTTCACACTGCATCAGCTGAAAGTCCATTTTGGCAACTTCATTAGAAACCCTATTCAGTGTCATTTTTCACAACGTCCTGCTGGTTTATTAGAAATGCTAAATAGGGAACTATTGTATTTCAGGAATTATCAATTGTTGGCTGTGGTCAACTGTTAGAGCAATTACTTACTATTTTAAACCTTCAGAAACACAGTAAAGTGAAAACCAAGAAGTTTTTACACTAACCAAAAACTACCAACAAAAGAGAGGGGGCGAGGGAAGGGGTTAAATGAAAGCAAGAACCTATGTTGTCATACTTAAAACGTCAAAGTACAAATTGAAACTCAATCATTTATTAATCAAATTATTGGAAAATTATTTAGTTATTGAAACCTAAATGGTAAACATACACAAAACAAACCTCAAATTCCAGCCTCTTAATTTTAACCATTGCATGTTTTAAACTGTTCCTTAGCATTGTACATCAGGTTTTTTAATATGTACATCTATAACACTGTAGTCTGTAATCCTGTTAATTAAGTGAAGTTTCACCACAATTTTCTTTACAGATTTAATAAATGCAGTTAATCAATCTGAATTTCTTCATCTGCTTGTTAAGTGACGTCACACGAAGCGGCTTCTGGGTCCAATCGCCATATGAAACTATATTGGGAAGCTCATCAAATGGTAATAATAAAGATTTACAAAGCGATATAATACTTTCGAAAATTACATATATATATATAATATCTGATGGCCAGAAAGTGATAATTTTTTTATAAATTGTTAACATATTGCTGTCTATGATGCAGCAAGTCCAGAGACTCTTATGTATACCATGATTTTATATAAAGTTCACTTTAATGTGTGATATGACTAAAAAGTGGTCATAAACGTATTTTTTCTCAATTCAAATGAGTAGCAGCTTGGACCCGGAAACAGTATTTGATACATCACGACTCAACAAGCGGATAGGATGCAGATCTCAAAAAAGGAAGCTATACCACACTGTAAAATGCTGGGTTCCACACAAATTCTTCATGTCCCAACACAAATCTATCTTAATCGTTTTTACAAATGTAAGTGGATTGAACATAAAACATTTATTTAAGTCCCCTCCAAAAAAAACTAAAAATTGTGTTGTTTAAACTTCTTTTAAAAAAGTAGTTTGAACAAGAAGTAAAAGTCATTTTGAGTACACTGGCCAGCTCTATCTGATCAATGTCTCTTCATGCACAAGGTATTCTGACACTGAAGACAGAAGAAACACTGTTATATATTGTGAAAACATTAATATCAAACAAGTTGTTCAATCTATTAATTTTTGCTATAGGCAAAGACCAGTATGGACTGGAGCTGCAATGAAAAAAAGTCCTGTAGATGTGGTCCACAGATAACAAACAGCTTGCTCATAACACTACAATGCTTTCAACCAGAAAAACACAAACATGAACGAGAATGCCAGATAATAGCTTTATCCTACTTTCTCCTCAGATGCAACAAACATATAAGGAGTTTAATGTTTTGTTTTAGATTTCATGTCAGCTCTCGACTGGTTGTCCTAATTGGTCATAGTCTATACTGAAACATGAACAAGCTGTGACACTGACAGAACTACAAACCAAAAGAATGCTACATGAATTTAACAACAATTACTAAGAAGTATGCGATGAAGCGTTACAAGACAAGAAATGTCTAAATATTCCTGTTCTTACTGTGTCATGCTCAGTGTCATGTATCTTTGTGGAAGACTGTGGACCAAAAAAAAAAAAAATCAGGATCAAATCTCATGTAGGCCAGTTATGTAATAAGCGCTTAAGTTCCTCTGTATATTTTAACAAACACAACTATAAAGAAAAAGGTTTGCAAGAAGTAATGCCTTCCAGAACACGAATCTATAAACAGTAATATAGAACATAGACTAAACTGAGGCTGTGGATCAGAAACATCCAATAGCATAAACCTTTCATGCAACACATATGTGCCAAAATTGTAAACGCATATGCAAGAAAACAGATGACCGTACTGTTCTTTTTCATTTACTATATTTCTGACAGACATAGCTGTTTGGGAGATTGTTCAATACTTGTAAACAAAAGTTAAGGCGATATGCATGTGCATATTCAAAAAATAAACAAGTAAATAAAAAAAATCCTCAATGAGTTCATATAATTATAAGTATTGTTAGCATGCAAAGAACATAAAACATTTTAATGGTTTTAATGGTTTCAATTAGGTTCCTCAAGTGTTTAAAAGCTATAAACGTTTTCACACATATTCAGTTTTACCCTGTGGTTACTGTTGGCCTTAACAAACACTTTTCATTTAAATAAAAATACAAATTTGCATTTCCGCAAAGAAACAGATGTGCTGGTAGAGGAAGTTTGATCAATTTTCAGGTAATTTACTTTTAATTATCTACTCCATTTACCGTCAATAGAACATGCACTCAAACGTTAATATTAAGAATAAGTTAACTGCGCTACAAAAACACTGCAGCATTTGGTTAAGACAGAAATTAGTTGTTCATTATTTTTAAAACTCGAGATGTTACGATTGCCTTTTTCTATTCCAGATATTGATTCTGGTGCCTGGGTTTAGGGTTTCGGACGATATGGAATAATGGATTTACAAATGTTCAATAAAGTGTCAAGATGCAAATTTTTGATGACTGATAACGACTGAATATCCAAAACAATAAACTCAATTTGTTTCAATTATCTTTATGGCTCATTGGCTGACTCTGTTTGAGTTAACTGTTGAAACATTTTTGATTCTTGCATGGCTCATCCTTGGTGTCCTAGCCTCTATGAAACCAGCATCCTCAGCAGGGTGACACATCTTCATATATTTTATTTTACTCATATTAAAGTTGCTAATACTTGCGCAACCTGCTAATTTACTGGCTGGTTGGTCCAGCTTAAAATATCCCAGCCCAAAACAACAGACATAATTCAAGTGCATTTTCATTTCTACTACAAAGCTGTGGTGGTTGCTCGTGGCAGCACAGCACAACCCCCTGTGTTTGCATTGTAAGCAGTGAAAAAGAAATTACTTCAGGTTAAAAAAAATGCAGCATTAAGAACACTAGTGGCATAACTATGTCTTGTTTAGAAAAAAATGGTTTCAAATGGGTTTCCAATACTCACCCATACCAATGCAAGATCATTTTGAAGCATCGGTGCATTTATAATACTAGTATCAGAATCTGAACAACTCTATTTATAATATTATTCTATGCCAGATAATGAATTCTGCAAAATTCCTTCTTATAAAATAATAAACGCACAGGGGATATTTTCATTGATATTTGAATTGTGGTCAAAGTGTTACATCTGTTTCAATATTTATAAACCTAAACAGAAAAGCTAGATTTCTGGGTGTGTGTTTGTGCGTCCCCCCCGCCCCCCCCATGTCATTTCCCCATTCATCGGACACTCCGTGTGGCTGGTGAATCATCAAGCCCTTTTGATGATTAATCAAGAGTTTATCTCGGCATGCTTCTATTTATAGATCCCCCTCCGTGCTGCGCATCAATATTTCACCATCCTGTCTCCGACATCACAGTCTGGCTTCTCTAATCGCACAGTGGCTTTCATCTTTTCCTGCTAGGTCAATTTTACATGACAAATATGGACCACGTTTTCTCACTTGGAGAAAATTACCCCAATCCAACTTAAATGGCTTTGTTTCTAATGCTGGCCTCTGGGAGGAGGTCGTTAGGGTAAGTGGGTTTTCATAATGGCAGAGACGCCACTAGGACTAGCAGCTGTAACCAGTTCATGACAAACAGAAACATGAAACGTTCTAACCTGTGAGGATAAACTTAAATAAACAATATTCATTAAAAGACAACCAGTTTATTTTCTTCAGTTAAGGCTATTTTTATGAGAATCATATTAATATTTTTAACTTTTAACTTTCTTTAGTGTGTAATTTTGCTGTGTGAGCAAAAAAAAAAAATCTGCAAAAAAAAGTTTTTAAATATATGCAGATGTTTTGTGTGCTGTCACCGGAGTATCTGAAGCAAGAGCTGTAAAGGGCTTACCCATGTGAGAAAAGGAGATGTTGGGCAACAGCTCACTGCATTTAACTTTTTCCCCAATCAAATCATTGTTAAAGTAATTCCACTTGATCCCAGTTTGTTTATATAACATAATTTATCAATTGAACTTTAAAGTGACCAAAGATGAAAGATTCCCGTTAATTGTATGTTTGCTGAAAGCTAAACCTACAATCAGTGAATAAAGGGATAAAAGATATGACCTATTGCAGTGCCTTGCAAAAGATTACCTATTTTTTTTTTGACAAAATTCATTTATTTTGGCCTATTTGGAAAGTATTTAATGACTTTTTGGAAAGTTTAGATGATGAATTGATGGACATTGAAAGTATATACATTAGACAAATACACTCATCAGTTATATTATCAGACACACCTATCCAACTGCTCGTTAACACAAATTTCTAATCAGCCAATCACATGGCAGCAACTCAATGCACTTAGACATGTAGACATGGTCAAGACCATTTGCTGCTGTTCAAACCAAGCATCAGAATGGAGATGAAAGGTGATTAAAGTGACTTTGAAAGTGGCATGGTTGTTGGTGCCAGACGGGCCGGTTTGAGTATTTCAGAAACTGATAATCTACTGGGATTTAAGCACAACTATCCCCACGGTTTACAGAGAATGATCGAAAAAAGAGAAAATATGCAGTGAGCTGCAGTTCTGTGGCGCAAACCTAATAAAGTGGCCGGTGAGTGTATGTTATTGCTTATTATTTAATATTAACATTTTTTTCTTTCTTTCAAAATGTATAAAGTTAATTTGATTTTATATATTGTTTTTGTTTAATATAAAAATAAAATAAAAACTTGTAATCCATCTTTTAGGCATACTATGGTAAGGGAAGCCCTAGCCTATTCCTGAATGAGTTACAGCGTTTCTGGGTTCATGGGTGTGAAATATAAAATGATGTAAGTGTAAATCAGGTTGTCAGAAGTAAGTGATGGTATAATTCTTTAGATTCAGGTAAAATTCAAAACAGTGGTAATGTCGCAAAATGAATTAACTATCAAATGTTATTCAGCTTGAGTCAATGTTGATTCAGTTCTGTTGATGAAATACTAAGAGTAATTATGAAGCATGAATGATTTATATAAATCTATATCTGAATGGAACTGTCTTGGGAAGAGTTGTGTTGGCATTTCCTTTTCATCTTGCCTTCAAATACTGACAAATAAACTTGTGCTACGATCAAAGAGATTACAGTGGAGAAAAAGCTCTATTCAAGCCATTTTGTAAGCAGTCAGTAAGTGGATCTATATTTCAGTCAATGCTTGAAGCTTTTGTTCAGGCCATAGACTCATAGAAACAATTGCGAAAATTAGACTGTGCTTTTATGTACGTTTGGAAATATTAAACAAATGTAACCACTCTGAGAATTCCAAAAATATGTAGAAAACATTATGCAAGTGAACCATTTAAACAAATTTGTTCATTTAACATGTCATTAATTATAGCTACTGTTATTACTTTAATTTCAACTTTTAAAAAATTCAAGATTAATCTTGACTGCTTGGTTATTTTTAGGGAAATAGCTTAAAGATAAAATACATACATACATTTTCTTGTCGGCTTAGTCCCTTTATTAATCCGGGGTCGCCACAGCGGAATCAACCGCCAACTTATCCAGCATATTTTTACGCAGCGGATGCCCTTCCAGCCGCAACCCATCTCTGGGAAACATCCACACACGCACACATTCACACTCATACACTATACGGACAATTTAGCCTACACAATTCACTTATACCACATGTCTTTGGACTTGTGGGGGAAACCAGAGCTAAAGATAAAATATTTCAATGTTAAAATAGGAGTTTCCTGGACACTGCAAAGAGATGGAGAGTTACATAGAATTAATTCATGTCGCCCTAACACAAATCGATTGTTAATTTTTTTATATATATATAAACCTAAAGTTGAGTGAACAAAACAATTAAGTTGTCCCCGCCTCAAAAAAAACCCCAAAAAATAAATCTCAAGAATTGTGTTGTTTTAGATCATTTAAAATAGGTAGTTTGAACAAACAGCAAAGAATTGCAGTTTGCTTTTCCGTGTTAGTAGTCCTAATGTAGACTGAGGCTTTCAAGATGCCGTTGAATTACCAAAGACACCATAAAGGTACCACAACAAGGTCCACAAGACTTGTGCACAATATTTCAGGTCTTCTTTTTTCAGCTTTGTGAGAGAAAGACACAAAAAATATATTGTTTACAACTCAACCTGACTGTGAAGATTTTTTTTCTAAACTGTTACAGCCAATTAAATGAAAAAGGTCTGCTTCTAAATAATCATTCAATTCACCAAATTAAACAAACCTCTTTTATAGTGCTTTTTCTCATTGATAGATAGAAAGCATTGGCCTTTATTCATGCACTTTAGGTTATTCAGCTTTGGATCCACATGAGAGATAATATAACATCAACACTTTTATTCAATTAAAGTGCAGAGTGGCTTACAACCGCCTTCATTCGTACCCGATCCCCATTAAGATGGCATAAAAATAAGCCATCTTGACAGAAGTCCACTAAACACTGGATAGTATCTTGCTTGGAGCCTATTGTCTGATTTTTTTGGTCTAAGCATTCTGAGCTGGGTCACTAAGGCAGATTGGAACATTTAATGAGCTAGGATCGATCTTGAGACCCTGTTGGTATTGTCGTATTGATCACCACCTTCCCTTTCAACCCCTTGAG
>CAIGQQ010033975.1:1074023-1136663 GCA_903798035.1 Danio albolineatus | reverse complement strand
ATCTATATATATATATATATTAGGGCTGTCCAAAAATTAATCGTGATTAATCACATCCAAAATAAAAGTTTGTTTTGACAAATTATGTGTGTGTTATATATATTTCACAGAATATAATCACAGAAGCCAAAACTATATATAAAAAAAGTTACATCAAAGTAGTTACATCATATTCAAATGTAAAATTTGTATCATACACATATATTTTTATATATCTAAATATAAATAAACATTATCAAATATATGCATGTGTGTATTTATATATTCATTATAAAATATACACAGTACACACACAATTATTATGTTAAACACTTATTTTGGATGTGATTAATCAGGATTAATTTTTGGACAGCCCTAATATATATATATATAATAATATATAAAACCCAAAGAAACGAGGCAGTGTCATACAAAAGGTGTTAAAATCTGTTTGTTTGTTTTTTTCATCTATTGTTATCATTTATGTGCCATTGGGTAAACGGTGTTTTTCAATCTGCCTACCACCGCAAATATATTTCAAAACCTGACAACCACTCATTTATATTATGATATTTATATACACATTTAATTATTCATTTAAATCTAGTTTTTATTCATTTAAATCAAACTTATGTTATCATATTTTAGTGTTATACCTATATTTAATGATTTGTTTTATTATTAAATCAAAAATACTAATTATTTATTTATTTTTAAATTATTTAAAATAATAATAATAACTCTCTGATCATTTCCACTGACACTAGCACTAACTAGCGTCTCCCCAAGGATCCCTGGACCATAGCCTTTAAAATCGTCTATTTGCACCATCACCCTGCACACAGTGCTGTTGCTCTGTTACAACTAACTATTCTCTTTACCTTCTCAATCCTTCTTTCTTATCGTCTCTGTTCAAGCACATATCCAGATGTTTATTAATGTGCAGTTCAGGTACGCCTACTCCACAGACAGGGCATTCCACTGCAAAACACATTACTGAAAGTTAATCATCATTAGAAACGGAACAAAAAGAAGTTTGTGAACGCATTTAATGCACTAAACAAATAAAACAATTCACTCGTTGGGAAAACAATTCAACACAAGAGGAGACACCATAAACAGACATTACCACATAACAGTGTGAATTTAATTTACATTTCATTGAACATGTACACAATGATATAACCCATATATTATATAACTGTAGGTTAACTATGCTTATATCTAATAATAATTTTTAAAAATTAAATCTGTTAGTTACTAATTAAAGTAAATTAACAAGTTAATAAAGTTATGGTAACTTATATATTAATTGATATTCTGATATTCATCGTAATACAATAATATGCACCTTTTGAAAAGCTGCTTGAAACAATAATTATTATGAGAAGCGCTTTTTAAATGAACTTGAATTGAAATACATTTATCAAATATATGTTCACCCCCAACATACTAGCCCAACAAAAATGAATACGTGATGATGATCACCTTTAACCGCCGACTTATAGCTTTGTGACGTGGAAGGAAAAGCGCTGACATCGATCTTCTCCTCTTTCACCATGTCTTTCACATCCTCCACACTTTCTTGCCTGAAGATGCCAGGCTGTCGGACACATACCTCCATAGGTTCGGATTTGATTGGGACGTGAAGGGTCTCTGACGGGAGAGTCACAGAGGTCTTCTTCTGGAAAAAATGACTGAGGTTGCTCGATTCCTTTTTGAGGCCTTTCTGTCTTGCTGCTTTGCCTTTCATCACCATAGCTGGGGTTTCAGGTGAAATGGGGGGCGATTCCAAATTTGAGTGACACAATTTTTGCCTGGAGACATGAGGAAATGATATACAGTTTTAATAAAGGGATGGCTCCAGAAATATTCTACATTACAAAACGTGGACAAAATGCAGCTGGAGCTTTTGGTTAATTTAATGCATGAATTAATTCATTCACTTTCTTGTCGGCTTAGTTCCTTTATTAATCCAGGGTCACCACAGCAGAATCAACCGCCAACTTATCCAGCATATTTTTACGCAGCGGATGCCCTTCCAGCCGCAACTTATCTCTGGGAAACATCCATACACACACATTCACACTCATACACTACGGACAATTTAGCCTACCCAATTCACCTATACCACATGTCTTTGGACTTGTGGGGGAAACCGGAGCACCCGGAGGAAACCCACGCAACCACAGGGAGAACATGCAAACTCCACACAAAAATGCCAACTGACCCAGCCGGGGCTCGAACCAGAGACCTTCTTGCTGTGAGGCGAACGTGCTAACCACTACGCCACTGTGGCGCCCGTTAATGCATGAATCAGATTATGAAATGTTACTTTCTTTAAATGAACGTGTTAACAGACATGCAATAAATTGAATGTTCACAATCAAAAATAGGGTGACACTTTATTTAAAAAGCACAATTTACAAAATAAACAGACCAATAACAAAAAACTAACTTAATCAATTACTAATGAGCTGCTTATTAATAGATACTAAGGTGGTAGTTTGTTTAGGTATTAGGTAGAATTGGGGATGTAAAACAAGATCATGCTTGATAAATGCTAATAAATGGTTATTATCTTAATAATAGGAAGGTAATAGGCCTACACAAAATTTGAGCACACAGATATCCGCAGATTTTTAGCCTAATATTGAGTCTATGTATTTACTTGTGTAAAGGTGTATAAATTTATATTTATTCAGTTTTTAAATTAAAGTAATATTATTCAATATAAAAAAAGTTTATTTGATTCATTTACATTAGTCTGTAAAAGTAATATGTTGTTTTTAGTAGATATATCATGAGACTCGCTTTGTTTACCAAATAAGTTGATCTAATTAGATTAGCTTTGTAAACGTTAAAACAACGTTAAAAAGGTACTATTCTTTATTAATAGAATAGGTTTTAAGTTACGATACTGCCAAAACCATTCCAAGTAAATCCACAGATTTTTTACTGATGGGTAGGCCCACACGGAATCTGCGCGCGCAGAATTCCGCAGATTTTTAGGCCATCGTTGATTCTGTTCATTTACTGGTGTAAATGTGTGTAAATGTATATTTAATCAGTTTTTTAATTAATTCAGTAATAATATTGACTAATATGAAAATATTCATATGATTTATTTACTATATAGTTTGTAAAGTACAATTTTCTGTGTTTTAGTCGATATTTTAAATGAGAGACTTGCTTTGTTTACCAAATAAAGTAGATCTAATTGGATCTGCATTGTAAACATTAAATACATGTTAAAAAGGTATTACTTTTATTTCTTATATTAAGATTTCAGTTTTGATACTCCCAAAATTATTCCGCATGAATCCGCAGATTTTTAACAAAATACTCTGCAGAAATAGCAGAAAATGTCCGCAGATTCCGTCTGGCCCTACTGATGGGTCATATAATAAAAGTACAACACCACTTTCAATTTTATCTATACATTTATTTTAATACACAATAGATTTTATCTAAGTTATTTGATTTATTAAACTTTTAGATAGTCAAATTAAGCATGATTACATTTCCTTTTACTTAAATAAATAAATGTGGGAAGTATGCAGTTCAATTTTTCATAAATATGTTTGTCACACTCAAAGACAATGGATGATCATATTTTCATGCTGATTTTGAATCTTAACTTCAAAAGATATTTGAAACATTAAAGGTGGCATTTAATATGCTTTTTATGTATATACAATTGTTTCAAGTTTAATTTGATCCAGATACCAAAACGGGTTGCCTCGAGTCGAGACTTTGATGCATAAACTGTAAAGCACATTTGGAAAGACACAATATTTAAGAAATCTGTCTCACAGACTGATGTAAAATGACTTTCTTATCTTCATCATCTGTGTGGTCTTGAGCACAAATGTGTACTTCACCAGGAAGTTGATGGAGATTAACCAACTCACAAATATGCTCAGAAACATTTGCAAAGAGGTAGCTCATATGCTTTACTATGAGGAAATAAATATGCCTGTATCGCTCTCTCTCTCTCTCTATCTGTATCCTTGACTCTGTCTGCCCATCACTAATTAAAAGTGGGGACTAGGAAATCGAACATGTCATAACTGATGATAATTAGATCAAATATTGCCCTGCAAACAGCAAAACTAGTTTTAAGTTGTCTATAACTTGGCAAACGATCACAGACTACGTGAAATGATCAACGGCTTGTCGTGTAACATGATTTTAACCGTCTGATGCAATGCAGAGGCAATCCATTGATTATACTTCAATGCACAGCAATATGCTGATTACACGTTACACAGACATACATACATACATACATACAGACAGGTAGATTAGATAGATAGACAGACATGACGGATAGATAGACAGACAGACAGGACAAGACAGACTAACAACCAATTTGTATTGCGACAACATAAAGGAATTAAGTTTGATTAAGTTTGAAACTTTTGATTAAACAAAACAATTAAGTTGTCCCAAAAAACTCAAGTTTAAAAAAATTATAATTTAAATAAGCAGTTTAAACAAAAAGCAAACATTTTTTTCAGTGTAAATAGATAGTTTTATTTGTTTATTACATGCATTTTAATCTGAATCTTTGTTTCATTATGTTCATTTAAAAAAAAAACATGACTTTTAAAAGATTTTATCGTTGCCCTCTTTGTCCTAAATGCCTGTCTGATATTTTGTTCCCCTTTTAAGGCTTTGTTTTTAAATTAAAAGAAACAGTTTGGCTGTACTGCTCAGAAAACTGGCAGAATACTAAAACCAACACCAGGAAGAATTGTGATCCTGAAAAATTAAATAATTACAAAAATCGTGATATTATATTTTTGCCATATCGCACACACCAAGCTTCAATATACTTTTGTGGCATGTGGTATGAGACGCATAGCATTTGTAATATCAAAGACTCAAAAAGCTCTTAAGGGCATAAACTGGGCCAAGGACAACAAAACTGATGTTTGAGCATCCTTCATCTGTTTGAGCCACTAAGGTGACAATTTGTGTCAGTAAAAGTGTTTTGACGGCAAATCTGCTTTTCTATACAATGTGTAAGAGTTCGAATATCTCTGCTCCCCCACTGAGGGAGAGTGAGAGACGAAATAGTGAAAAATAATTTGAGGGGAGGACAAAAGGGCAGAAGGAGCGAGAAAGAGAAAAGAGTACATAAAAAGAAGTGTGTGTGTGTGTGTGTGTGTGTGTGTGTGTGTGAGAGAGAGAGAGAAAGAGAGAGAGAGAGAGAAAGAGAGAAAGAGAGAGAGCGCGAATGGAGGTGAGCACCTGTCGGTTTTGCAATTCCAGTGGAAATGTGGAAAGCCAACAAACACTGCAAGGCCATTACAGAGTCATAAAGTGGAGTCAATGAGGTGTGCAAATGCTACTTTCCATATTGAAACCTTTTATTTCTCTTAGTCTGACCGCAAGTCTACATATACGCACACAAAACTAAACACTCACGAAAAAAAAGGACAAGAAACAAGCTGTCGCGATCTCTAAAGTGGCTTTGTCCTTTTTTGGTCTAACATGAACGTGTATTCTTCCTCACGTATTGCAGATCTGATGTCATGTTACATCTTTTTAATAACGTCAAGAAGGCCGAAGCCTAAAGGAGAAATAAAGCATAATCTTCACCAATTATACTGAAAGCTTCGATCCCCATCGTCCTGTTAAGCTAAAAATAAGATTTATTACATGTTCTGAAAGCTCCTTTTTGCAGGATGACACCGTGACTAAGGTTATTACAAGCTCCCTCAATGGCTCTAGATCCCAACATAATATTTCAGGCTTCTGGATTAATAATCAAATGTGTGTTTGTAGGTTATTTCCAAGACTCAGAAAGTAAACAAAAATGTCAAGGACAGGGAAATGTCAAGAATGCTACCTAAATAACATCAGTCACAACATTATGCGTTGATTGTGAGGTAAACACTTGAAAGATGTTTACAGCAGAGGCGTCAGGCATATTTGAATTGGCCAAGGCACAATTTAAATAGTAATACAAAATAATAAGCATTATTTAGTGTAGACTAGGCATGGGACGATAACCATTTTCAAGGTATACAGCGGTATGGAACAGTCAAGGTTTTCATACCGCCAAAATTTTCTGCTATACCGTTTCTAAGGTATGGGTGATCTTTTTATATTTACATTTTTTATTTGTTTTTTAGGTGTAAATTGTAAAGACATCTGTGTTTTTTAAACAAACGAAGACCGCAGAAGTCAATGATTCACTTGAATTATTTAGCCTGACATGTTTACTGCTCCAAAATATTTTAATTGTTTCTCAAAATAAAATATATTGTGTTCAAAAGGGGGAGGAGGTTTTGTTTTTTAGCCAAATATTTAAAAAGAATATATTTAGAGCAGTAAACTCAATACCGTCATACCATGAAACCGTGATATTTTTTTCCAAGGTTATCATATCGTCAGAATCTTATACCAGCCCATGCCTATAGTGTGGACTCAAAAGACAGCTTAGCATAGAAAAGACTAAAGGAGCAGGAAATATTTCATACATCTATTTCAAACATCTTTAACAGTATCTTCCATATTAATATCTGCTATAATTGTTGATTTGACACAGGGTGGAAAGTGTTCACAAACCAAGTCAGACTTGATAAAGAGAAAAAAAACATGACTAGCATTAAGTAGACTGCATACAAAAACTAAAATTGAAAAAAATGACACGATCCCTTTAATGAACAACAAATTATCTTAATTTTCTGGCTTTCCTTCAGTAATGCTTTTAAAAATCAATTGCAGTATTGTAACTGCAGGCATAACTAACCACTTAGCAAGAATCCTAAAAAAAAAGGGGGGGGGGGGAACGAAACTCCTCACGGACCCCCACACAGACCACTAAAAAATCCTGTCTGCTTTCAGTCCCCTAAAGCACGGATATGAATCCAGTAAGACAACTGGAACACACCGAGAAAATTTATTGCTGCAGTGAACCAAAGATGTTATATAACCACTAGGATTTTACAGCTGAGAAAACAGGCCAAATCAGTAGAACCACAGTTTTGAAAAGGTTTATAAAGAAAAGCCGTGACTGAAGAGTATATTATTTAACAATACAATCTGGTGCTATCTGGTGCTTTAAAATAGCTGACAGCATTTTGGTGAACTTCTTAACGTAAAAAAGGTTATGCCATTTTGAATTAAAGCGAAACTTCAGAAAAATATACAACTTGGATCTCTTTGGGAGCTCATTGATCTTACAGGAGAAGCAGGAGATAGGGAACTCACAACAGCAGTAGCTCAGCGGGGTCGATATTAAGACCTGGAAACACAAAGCTAATTGCACTCATTGAGACCAAGAGGGTCTATAATAATCAAGAGAAAGCTATAAATTAGCATTTCCATTCAACTCAGTGACAGTTTCCCAGCTGGTGCAGGACAGTAGGAGATTTGAAATCTGTGATCTTTGTTAATGGGTACTCAACTCACCTGTGCCATGATTATTCCACTCATATATGTGGAGGAAATAAAATTATAAACACTGGGTTCATGTAGACTTTATGAAGAGATATTTAATGTTTTTATAACTTTATTAAGAAATTAAAACTTTATAAATAATAATTTAAGGGGAGCTAGGCGTTGGTTGGTATAAGATTCAGATGGTATGAAAACCTCTGACAAAAATATCACAGTATTATGGCATTATGATTACTTCACAATATATGAAAACAGAGTTTAGGTGCAAAAACCTCAATTATATATTTTCTTCTAAATTAGCATATTCTCTTCAACAATTTTACGTTTTTAAGTGTCAAATAAGCTCCTTTCGTTGCCTTTAAAATGAAATAACTGAACTTAAACATAGAAGGCTGAGAAAAATGCTAAATTTAGGAGAACGTTTCAGATGCCGCTTAAAGGTTTTTGGATGTTAACTCTTCACATGTTCTTTTTAAACATCTGGGTAAAAAACACAACAACTTTTTCCCCACTGAACACAATATATTTAATTTTATGAAACATTTAAGATATTTAGCCACAGTAAAAACTAATAATTAAAATAAGACTTTCAAAGACAGATTTCTTTATAACTTGAACAGGTATCTTTTGATTTCTTTCTTTTCTTCAGATATAAAAGTAAGCCATTGCACCGTTCAAGTTCAGCATACATGCTTTATATTTTTCAAATAGTTTCCTAAATTGTGGGCTGAGGAGTAACTTTTGATGTGGAAGGTTCTTAAAAAAATAAAAACTTACATATACCCTGAAATGGTATTTTCCAAACCAGGGTAAACCTTAAATCCGGTTATCATTTCATGCCAAAGGGGAGCACAGATAGGGTTTCGAATCTTAATAAATATACCAACAACTAGGGTTGGTAACTGAGAACCAGTTTTTACCCAGAACTATGACTATTAAGTGGAACTGGGGGAAAAGAAAAAACTGTATTTACTTACAAAAACACACCAAGTGTTTAAATAAAATTAGATCACACTTCTGATTACTGAAAAAAAATGTCTCTTTTCCAGTTCAAATGTAAGGACTCTTCAATTCAAGATCCATTTAGCAAAATGTGATGAAACTATTCTTTGAAATTCATCAAAATTCATTGAATTAATGAAAAACTACTAATTTTTAAAGAAAAAAAGATACTGTATACCCCACTACAAAGGTTTGTTTTTATTTTAAGCCAAAACTCACAAAATTGTGTTTTAAACAAGTATTAAATAATAATTTATTTCAACATTTTGCATCTTAAGTAAATGCATTCAGGTATATTATATAAATAAATAGAAAATAAATATTAATGTAATGCCTTTAAATTTAAGTTATTTCTTATTTTAATTTAGTTTTTAAATGTCATAATTATTTTTTCTATTCTAAATACAAGATTTACTTATATTTTTCTATTCTAATTACAGACCTTTTATGGCATAAATTGAGGAAGGATGAAACAAGAGCTTTTAAAAGGGTCAGGTCATAAAATTGTTTTATTACTATTTTAATATTTTCTCCAGCGTTCACTTACAATGTAAATAATGATTTGCACACACACACACACACACACACGGTGGGTTCTTTACGGCCACAGATGTGGCATTATGATATCATGCCACTTTGTATCATATTATCCTTGTTAAAGCTTAATTAAATAAATGCTTAGTTTATAATGAAGTGGATTTTTTCAAGCTATAAAACCTGCAGGATGTCTTAATGGCACAAAAATCTCTACTATGCCAGAAAATCAAGGCTAATTTTATTTCTCATGACATGACCCCTTTTTAAGGGCCAGAGAAATCTAAACTCACATAATAGATAATGCTATGTTTATACCAAAGGCCTTAATAACTGTCCCCAATCTCCTGTCCATAAAGATGACGCATGCCTCTGACATCATCACTCAGAGAAAACAGGAAATTAAAACAGTGTCCCATAAGGCACCTCTCACTTCATCCTGATGGCCATCTGAAACTCCACCATCCAACTATATTAGGCACACTCACAAACAGACAACACAGAGATTGATGGCACCTACAGAGACTGAATTAAAAACCAATATCACAAAGAAAATCTACTGTGTACTGTGACTATGCACTACCTTGCACCTGATCTAAGCAACTGAGCGGGAAAATGTGTTAATGTAAGATATAAGGTTAAAAACTGCTTAGAAAATGTTTCTTTAGGTCAGTTTATAATACTGCATGATACACGTCTACAGTCTGAGAACTTAAGACTCTTTTTACAGAAACAAAAGCTTCCTTGAGTCCTGCAGCAGGTGAATTATCCCAAAGACCTGAATATTGAAGATAAAATCCTATTTGATTGTTAAAGGAAATCCAGAATTTCATAGCAGACTAGGCTGTTAGGGCAAATGAATTACATGTTCAGGTTTGTCACGAGATGTAAAACAGTACAAGAAACAACTGCATTCAATGGAGCATTAAACTAATTCAACAGCAAATCTCTTAATTCTTATAAATTGGCTGAATTTATGATCCCTTCAGGCACGTTAAAACAATCTTAAGCTTTAAAGAACCCTTCCGATTATTAGATTTAAGTACCTGTATCATTGGATGTTTTTACTGTCTTCTTTAGGTTTTTTTTACACTCTCTAAACAAGACCGACTGTGGCACTGAGCAAGTTTAGGCTAATTCCATCAGGAAGCCTATGTGCGTATGGCAGAATTGAAGCTCATACATCATTCATAAGACAAACATGTTTAGTGCTTACTCACACAAACCCCTGCGATCAAACATTCATTGACAGGGTCAGTCAGCGTGCCTGGGACTGTAGCTGAATCTTAATGAGTGTTCCAGACAAAGACATAAATAATGGAGAGTATTTACCAGGTTATCAAGATTCATAGTACTTTTAGAATGATTCCATTCCCAGTCATATCACCCAAACATTCCAATGACAAGGATTTCTATATGCAGCATAACAAAGTTGAATTTGAGTAAATAAAAATCAAATAATGCTTGCCCTCTCACTCTGCCTATACACCTGAAATTGAATGGCTTTAGGCACTAAAACACCAATTTGACTTTCAAGAACTACTGGTGACAAAAGCAAACTGTAGCCTTTCCTGACATCAACCACTTCTCAGCCAAAGAGCTGTGCTTGTATTGAAAGAGCTACAGCTCCCACTAAGAAGTAGAATATGTAATCTTATCCTACTGTATGTGTGAGGTACCAAAAATCTACATACAAGCAGTAGGACCGGTTGAAATGCGATTAAGTCAAGCAGTAACCATCATGCACATCTTATCAGGAAAGTACAGTTCTGTAAAACCTCATAGTACTTTTAGGACAATTCCATTCACAGTCAAATCAACCAAAGACATTCCAATAACCAGGATTTCCATATGCAGCATGACAGAAGCACCAAATTCAATCACTACTTTTTAAGATTATGTCCTTGAGCAAATAAAGACCAAATATTGTCAAGGTTTTAAAACTGTTAACTTTTCTGTTATAACGTTCGTTTGGTTGATGTAATTATTTTAACATGATTTTACAACCATTTTATTTCGGGGGTTTTTTAGGGCAATAGTGCCTCCAACAGCAAGACAGCATACACGTCAAAAGCTACTGGTCAGTCCACAAACTGCTTATGCACCAACATCCAAGCATGTTTTAGACCTGAACAGTGCAGTGGGTTACTGTATATCCAAGGGAAAAAAAGATATCCAAAGATGCCTTTTCAAGTTGTTAATAAATCTGTGTTTTTGAAACTAATGTAGATTGCAGAAGTCATGATTTATTTTAATTATTTAGCCTGACATGTTTACTTTCCCAAAACACTTGAAATGTTTCTTAAAATAAAAATTGTGTTTAATGGGAAAAACAGTTGTTGTTTTTACCCAGGCATATAAAAAGAACATATTTTAATCACAACACTGTGAACACATTAAATTTTTTACAAAGGTTATCATGCAGTCCAAATTACACTAGCCCATGCCTAAATATGACTTGACCTCTCACTTTGCCAAGGCACTGATAATTTGATGGCTTTAGGCCATTTAAAATCCAAAGACAAACAAAGAAGAAACCCAGAAAATACCCAAAGTAATTGCAGAATTAACAGAAGATATAACTGCTTTCATTGCATTGACTTGACTATTAAACACATGATTGTTGAATCATCTCACAGAATGATTAAAATCAAACTCTTGACTGAACTTAAGTGAGTTTAGAGTAAAAACACATTTTTATATTGTCAGAGTACTATGATAAAGTGTAGCAGTTGCTGCTCCATTAAAGCATATGTTCAAAACTTTTACTAAAACCAGTTTTACTCACAAAATTCACATAAAAATTGCCTTCATTTAAATCGCCCGGCCCTAATCAGCAGTTATCAATATAAAAAATATAAACAAAATATAAAAAATATATATATTTTTTTTTTAAACAACAACTGCACATATATACCATAGTAAACAAAGCAATCATGTTCACATCAATTGCGATGGCCACTTGCGATGGTTACTTTCTTCTTTTCACACACACACACACACAAACACATACAAAAAAAAAAAAAAAAAAAAAGTCTGACAGATCAGCTCACCCAATATCGAGTGCAGCTTTAATAACCCCAACCAATTTCTATCATTTCCGGTGCACCGTGATGCAGATGTGGACAATTCGATATCGGTTCAGTAGTAGATCCTAACCGGTTATTATGTTCTGACATCATTTATCTCCAATACGCTATGTTACGGTACAACACTATGGCGAAGGAGGCGAGGGCAAGTAAATAAAACGCTCCTAACAACTTAAAAAGCAGATAATTGTGCACAACTCACTGCTTGTGAGTTTGCTGGGCAGTCTGTGACTGACACTGAGGAAGGTACAGCATGAGCCGCGATTTCTAGAGAGGAATGCTGTATAACTCCATGTCTGCCCCTCTCTCTCTCTCTCTCTCTCTCTCTCATTTTGGACAGTTGACATCATCAGGTAACTTTTCCTCTCCTCCATGCTGTTTAAGCGATACTTGTTGATCTCGACATGTGCCTGTGGTGCGAGTTTTCTCCACTGCGTCTCCTGCGTTCTATTTTTTGAATATATTTATTATGTTTTTTGTCCTGTCTCTGTAATTCTGTTGCACTGTAGAAGCTCTCTCACGAAAACAAATTCCTCGTATCGTATGTGTGAACATACCTGGCAATAAAGCTCTTTCTGAATCGGATACGGATTACGTGTGATAACCACTGTAACCGCCACTGTTCTTCCCGCATCACTTGTCGGTGAACAAAGCTTTCATTTTTACAGCCAATCACAACCCATTTCTGTTAAGCGGGTGAAGACAATGACCAATCATAGGAGTGTAAGAACTCGCTTGAAAGCGCTTTAAAAAGCAAGCGGGTTAATATTATAATATTTACATTCGTTTGTTCACTGTAAATGCTAATGTTGTCTTCTGTGCATATTTTGGAGTTTTGTCTAAAACATTCAACAAGAGCGTTTTCTTTGAGTAAGTCAAATTAAAGGTACAGTTCAAATATCTGACTAGTTGTATTAAAAGACAAAGTTTTTTTACAAATAATATACAAATATTAATATATATTTGGAGATTTTGATTTTTTTTCATGTGTTGTGAATAAAAAATCTAATTATGTATGGAAAGCATTGTCAATGCACCGTGATGCACTGAGATATCGAATTGAACCGAAGGCATAACCGTAACCGTGAGGCCAGCGTAGGTTCACAGCCCTAACTAAAAATATTATTAATCTTTAAGCAACAAACATTGTTTCCAGCACATTAATTTTCTAAGCTTACTTGAAACACCTAAACTTTAACAGACCCTAAATCATATGCAAATTAAAAACAAAGTTTTACTGTAACTATTTCACTGCAACTGCACAATTAATATACATTATATACTTTGCAATAATTACATTGTGAAGCCTTAAGGATCATGTCCTAGTGTGCACTCAGGATCAGAAAAAAACATTTCATAACTTTCCCAATAGCTCCTAATGTGTAAAAAATAAGAAAAAGAAGTAGAAAGCCAAAGACTACAATATATGCCTACGCACTCTTTGTGATTGGCTCCTAGAAAATCTCAATTCATAAATCCAAACATTATTAATAAACACTCATTTAAACATATACAAACTTTACCTTGCCGCCTGGAAGCTCTGAACCAAGTCATCTAACAATCTGTTGTTCCTGAGGTCTTGTTCTGTTGATGGCTGCGAGCAGAGTTCAAGTAAGATTAATGGAAGCTGTTTCACAAAAAAACTTAATTTAATAACTTAATTAAACTGTGATAACAGCAAAGTTTTAGATATGAAATGGATGAATCAGCTTTCTTTCTGGTACTATGTTGAGTCCTCACTTCACAGTCAAAGCAGCTGAACTAGTAAAGGATCACTTAATTACTTGACAAGAAAATGATTTATTATTAGTGAATTACTTTGCCATGACACTCACCGAGTTACACACAGGACACAACAACTTATAGGAGAGAAACTTCCGAATACACAGAGAACAAACTGTGAAAAAAAGCAAAGAGAAATATGATATTCTTGAGCAATATGCAAATTAAGTAAGCAAACTAACTCTTATCCATGTTATAAACAGTGTAACTGTCATACGTACAGTTGTGGGAACACTGGGTCATCATGGAGATGTTGAGAAGCTCAAAACAGATGGGACATCGGAGGAGGGTATCTATGGGCTGATACACACAAAAATATACCAGATCCGATGCAAATATCTCGATTTATACTATCTGAATAACGTTACCCGTGAAACTACGCACGCCAGATTCTTAGTGATGTACAAAAACATGCAAAATAGTTAATTCTGATCAATGTCAGTGAATCAATTGTCATAAACACAATAAACAAATGCACCGTAAATAGATTTGTTGTGGTTTATCAAGAGCATAACAGTTATCTCTAATGCCTGTGACAAAATGTCTGGTAGCAGATAATCATTTATCTAAATAAAAGTGGAAAAACTGAACGTACTTTGAGACATGACAGGTTCGGCGGTAAGTCCACTTCATTTAGCTGAGCCATTCTCAACAAACTTCTTTGCTGTTGTTAGTGTTATTTGGATAATATGGGGACGCTAATAAACATTAGCTCCCTGGATAACAACAATAAACTCCCGCGCGCTCCGCTGAATGCTTCCTACAATAGCGTCACTTCCGGTTGAATCGTTACTATTTACCAAAAAAGTCTGATTTCAGTTTAATTTAGTAGAGGATGGGATTAGCTTTTATTTTGCTGTTTCCGTTTTATACACATAGTTTTAATCATTCTTTAATAATAATTCGTAATATGTTGTAACAAATTAAGTTCAAACTGAAAAGTTGATGATGATGAAAGGATGACGAGAAGCATTTTCTACGCAACGCTAACAGAAATTAAATAAAATAAGCATCCTTTAAAAGGATAGTTGACCCTAAAATAAAAATGACCTCATAATTTATTCTCCTTTGTGTGGTTTTAAACATTTAAATGTTTCTTGCTTTTGTTAAACACAAAAGGAAGATATTCTAAAGAATGCTGGTTAAAAATTCTGAAAAATACTGTTAAAGCATGCCCTGGCCAGCCTGGTGAAAGGGGTGGTTCTCTTTTCTCTTAAAAGTGGAAGGTTTTGCAATTATATGTCTCATTTTCTATTTAAACAGGTGACATGGTGGGTAGCATGTTCGCCTCACAGCAAGAAGGTCGCTGGTTCTGACTTCTGAGGTTCTTCGAGCCTCAGCTGTGTCAGTTGGCATTTCTGTGTGGAGTTTGCATGTTCTTCCTGTGTTTGTGTGGGTTTCCTCCGCGTGCTCTGGTTTCCCCCACAAGTCCAAAGACGTGGAACAGGTGAATTGGGTATGCTAAAATTGACCATAGTGTATGAGTGTGTGTGTATGGATGCATCCGCTGCATAAAACATATGCTGGATGGGTTGGTGATTCATTCTGCTGTGGCGACCCCAGGTTAATAAAGGGACTAAGCCGAATTTTCTTTTTAATTCTGAAATTTAAATACTGCATTTTAGTGACATTTTAAGCACTATTCTGTATTAGCTTGTCGAATGGACGTCATAACCACACTTTTTGACTATTTTAGCCAAATCAAATCAATTTTAACATGGTGTGATTTTGGTGCTTCACACCTTTTCATTGTTTAATTTTTGTTTCAATAATAAGGTTCAATATGATAGAAGTTACTTGTAAAATGTGTTCTCAACAATACAGTAGTGAAAGATGACTTCTCTTCCGTCAGATTGTGTTTTCTTGCTCAGCTGGATGATGTACTCATGAAAAATATTTGTTAGCATTGACCAAAACTGATTAGCTGAAGTCAAACTGAAGCAACAGCCAACAGAGGATTTGGCTTGGTCTAAAAGCCTTTTTGATGGGTTATTGTCACCATTTATGATGGCATAGCAGTCAAAATAGGACAAATGAGCTCATGTATGGGACAATTTCCAGAACTTTTTCAGTGAGAGGTGGGTCTTCTGAACCATGGGATATGGGATGATTTTAGTATCAATATTATTTGCAAATGCACGCGCTGTCATCCACGTGCTCTATTAATGTTGTATAGGCTATGTAATTTAACATCCACAAACGAATAACTTTCCACCTGAGTCTGTGAATTTAAGATTTGCACAAACATAAACATGTTCGCTAAAATAAATACTATGTTTTGCATTCATACATCTTAATTTACATGCGTGAAAAGGAAGTTTTGCATTTGCGGATCAGGTGTGTGAATTGATTTTTTGTTTGAATCTATACTGCCGGCTTCGTTTGAATTTTGAGACTAATTTCACGCCGTTTGTCGGTAAATCCACACATGCGCAAATTTTGATCTGCGCGCAACTCTTGATCTGCGAGCAACTCTTGATACACACACAAATGTACTAATGCAGTTTAACCAGTGACCCCTAGAAGGCAATCTCACCATTACACAGCAGGCCACGTCCACAGTTTTTATAACGTTTTATAAACTAACGACCTGTAAAAGCCAGTGAAGTTACAAAAATGAATATCACGACGCATCAGCTGGATGAATGGCTGTATATGGGTATTCTGACACTGTGTGCCTGTGTGAGGTCAACATTAAACCACTAGAAAGTCAAATCTCCTTTCAGGACCACATTATAACATTCAGTATAGGTTTAAATGGTGACGTCCTATATGCTTCCATTTTTTGGGTTTATGATTGATAGAAAATTTTGAAGAAAGGTTATGAATACTTCACTCTAAGGGAATATTTCTGCCCTTACCGAAACATGTAGGAAATAGTATCAATGTGAGCAAATCATACTGATACTAAATTCATCCTATACGAACCCCCCCTGGCTACAGGCTTGAGAAGGCAACCAGCATTCTTTAAAATATCTTCTTCATTGTTTAGCAGAAAGAAACTAAAAAGGTTTTGAAAAAGTATTTGAAATGACAGCATCTTCATTTTTGGGTATATATAACACAAATTATGGTTTCCTTATGTTATTGAATATATGAAAAGAGGTCAGAAGGCAAACTTCTAATATTAATCCTTATTTAATATTAATCCTTATAACTGATGATAATTAATGCTATGTCTAATCATTAATACTCTGAAGCACTGTAAATATTTTGACATATGACAATGAAAGTGAGGCTTCACAGCACACCGGGTGTCACTGAAGCGGATCAGTGACCATAGCCAGGAGTGAGAAAGTATGAGATTGAAAGAATAAGTTCATAGTCATGCTCCTCCAGTACTCTGGAAAAACACAGAGCTCATCTAATGTTGCCTCTGTAAATGTCAAGGACAAGGGAAATAATAAATATCTGTGAATACAACGTGGATTATAAACTAAATCTGTGTATGTTTGCTAAAGGTTAGAGTACGCTATATATGCCAAGTAAAGATATTTAACATGAATGAGAATTTTCAATAATGTTGCAAAGTCAAGAAAAACCGCTATGAAGTAGCTAAACACAACACATGGACAAAAACACAAATATAATTTAGGCTTAACAGTCAGATGAGGCAAATACAATTGCTCTATTAAACTGCTTAGCAAACCTAGCAGACACTTAGCGAAAATAATATGTTGTTCATACAGTTGGCTATCAGTGAAATCACACACATATGTGACCGATTAGCTTAGGTTGATTTACAGCTAACCTTATCAAACCTAAGTGCTCCTAGCAGGGGTTTGAGTATGAAAAACTAAAATATATGCTTTGATGCTACCTTGAGGTTCAATTGCAGCTTATTTTACATGAATATGATTACAAACAAGGCTGGCTGACTGACAAGCATAAGTATACAGATATGCTTTCCAACTGACTTACATGAAAGTGGATATTCTCTCCTGATGCCGGCGCCTCTCTTTGTGGGCAAAATGTAATGGATAGCAAAGTGTTACTGCCGTCCTGACTACCAAGATATATGAAAACCTTTCAGAAAATAAAAAGCTCATTTTGTCCTCAATATCATAAAATTCTAGGCTTCTCAGGTCTTCACGTCCACCAGGATACACTTTAGATTTGGATGTGCGATGTGCTAAACTTTGATGAGCGCCACTGTGAGGTAAAGAACAGGCCTGAAAATCTTTCAGTGCTGTAATCTAATGTAAAATATGAGCAGCGGGCATTTGGCTGATCTTTCTTAATTTATTTGATTCAAAACAACATTCTTTAAAGAGCGGGAAGTAGCAGTTTGTTTTTATACCATGAAAAATGATCTTAAAATTAAATACATAATTAAACAACACCACTAAATACAGAGAACTCTAATATGGCTTGCCAATTTAAAAAAAACTAGAAAGGGTGAAGATATATATGAGGTAAATCAATAAGTGTGAACAAGAACTGCTTATGTAAACTATTCTCTTTTTTGTTACCTAAAACTTTCAGTAAAACATTCACAATGAATATTTAATGCCACACGAAACAGTTGCTAAGTAGTATTTGTTGAGGCAGTTCAAAGCAGTTTTGTTATTCCTTCAAATCCCTTTGCTTCAGTTCGTACCTTTATTCAAGACCATTAATTATTGCACATTCTTCTGTGTGTTGCGAAAGCTTTCTGCATTTTTTATGGTTATAAAAGTCTGACATGGACTCAGTAAGAGCCCTGAAGCTTTCCTGGGGTACGGTAAGTTGCACCAATACATTGGCAGCAGGTCATTGTGGAGTGAAGCTGCTGTTGATTGGATAAAGACGACCAACTAGTTTAAGATATAAGAACTTGGGAGGCCAGGGCAATGCCTTGAACTCCATGTTTATAAAAACAGTGTGAGTTTTTTTTGGTGTTGTTCAGTGGCAAAACCGGAGTGCATTTTAATCCTTGAGTGTAAGAGCGTATATTTAAGAGTTTTTTTTTTTTGTTTGCTTTTTTTTTTTTTTTCAGATAACTTTTACCCTGGGGCGCCACGGTGGCGTAGTGAGTAGCACGTTCGCCTCACAGCAAGAAGGTCGCTGGTTCAATCCCCGGCTAGGCCAGTTGGCATTTCTGTGTGGAGTTTGCATGTTCTCCCCGTGGTTGCGTGGGTTTCCTCCGGGTGCTCCGGTTTCCCCCACAGTCCAAAGACATGCGGTACAGGTGAATTGGGTAAGCTAAATTGTCCATAGTGTATGTGTGTGAATGAGAATGTATGAATGTGTTTCCCAGAGATGGGTTGTGGCTGGAAGGGCATCCGCTGCGTAAAACAAATGCTGGATAAGTTGGCGGTTCAATCCGCTGTGGCGACCCCGGATTGGTGAAGGGACTAAGCCGAAAAGAAAATGAATGAATTAATGAACTTTTACCCTATATACAGAGCATTTCCCACTAGTGATGGGAAGTCCAGTTTTTTTTTACTCAAACCGGTTCTTTCGGACAAACAGTGATTAAACCAGTATGTTTTATGATTCTTGATGATATAATAAATTATAAGATATAATAAATTAATTCTCATCAGAAGCAATGTACTATGTGCACTCATTAGCTTAAATACACATGCATAATCCATTTAGATTTATTTGTTTTTAAATAAAGTGAGTAATGTACAAATTTAATATATTAACACTTTGAAGATTAACCCACACTCCAGTTTAATGCAAGAATAAACTCTTACTGTGTTTAAAGGAACTCTGTGAGTAATGTACAAATGTTACACTTTAGAAAGTGTTATTTTAACTCCAAAATGAAGGGAGTCATATGTACACCCAAGGAGTATTACGTTAAACTCAATCCATTTTGATCCTGGAACATAATTTCTGTTCAAAAATAAAATACATCCCTAATCCCTACTCCTAAATCTAACCCTGAATAGCTATATAACAATGATGTAGAAGCACATAACTGTAGTCTGTAAATGTATTCCCTAAATATGATTGGCTGATTGGTATGTTCCTACTTGGTGAAATGACACTAACCTCCTATAAGCAAATAAAAAACAATGGTCCCAACCTATTTCCTGTTTTCCATTTTAAATTTTTAAAGCTTTTGAGAATCCAAAAGGAGCCACATATTGATAAATAATGTTATGATGGCGGTTTTAACATGAAGTTATGATTGAAGTGCCTCTAGTTACAGTTATAAAGTAGTTTGACAGCAAGCAGGAAATGTTCATGGGCCAATGACATCATCACATTGAAATGGTCTGTTGACAGAAGCTGTTTCTCAATATGCGTTCTTCAGCGGTCTTGCATCCTCGTGTTCTTGTGTAACGTCATCATCCACTGCCAAAGTTCAGTTTCAATACTCAAGACCGCAAGAACAGAGGACGCGTGAAAGTTCCCGGATGTGTTCTTGATATCGAGGACGCACCGATGCAGACTTGAGCACTGAACTCGCTCTAGAAGTCCCAGAAGTCATTGCGACTGGAGGTGGGAAGTGCAGCATTTTATATAAATTTATTATTAAAATTCAGAGATATACTTATTTACCTCAGGAGTTTTTCTGAATGAGACGGTGATAGTAAACATTACCATGAACATCTTCATAAAGGCTTAACACATTAAGGGTGTCTAGTTGTTGAAATTCGTATTAAAATCATTTATTTTTGTTGTGCAGTTTATATTTATAATGTCTTTATGCAGAGTATATATTGTGAAACAGGGAAAACAATAAATCGCTGTATGGATGCTGTAATGTTTAAATAATTTTCGGTTAAGGATGCGTGAGGGTCATGTGACCACCAGGAAGAACGCAGCATCTCATTTCTCACAGGAGGCCTTCTCTGTCCTCGCGGCCTCCCGAGTTCTTTCTCCCAATGTGACCTGGCAAGACAGGTCTCCACATGAACACATGTCCGTTCTCTGCGTTCTTGAGAAACAGCCAGAGACTACTTCGACCAGGGAACACCATTTGGCATGAATAGCTGTACCTAGTCTGAAAAACGTCTACAGGATGTCAATTTAAGTCCAAAAAAATGACCAAACCCAGGGTTTCTCAGTAGAACATTGCATAAAGATAACATTTCTCTGATGGCTTGTGGTGCTAGCATCCTACAGCAATTTTTCCACCAGATAAATGGCACATGTACACTGCCATCTTTCTCAATTCAAAGCTTTGTATTCTTTATCCATGTATTGTGTCAAAACAGCTTAACATAGATGAAGAAACAAATTAAAATATGAGCAAAAGCCATAATATTTCAAATTGTGGAACATACAGTACCAGCAAGTCAGCAAAGCAGGATAGTAGTGTAGAATGGTGTAGATCTAGTAAATGAAAACTGCTTCAGTCCAGTTTAGTATAAATGTCGCAGTTGAAGTTCAGTTCAGTTGAGTTCAGTTCAGTGTAAAGAAAACGGCAATGCTGAAGGCAGATCCACTGAAGATCAACTTCACCAGTCCTAGCAAAGCAATCCAAAGGTGACAGTGGCAAGGAACAAACTTTACCAATTGATGTAAGTGGGGGAAAAAACTTGAGAGAAACCAGACTCAACTGGGCACGAGCATTGCTTCTCTGGCATCCTAAGAAGAGCTGCAATCTGGAAAAGTGCAACGATTGTGATGTAAAATAAAACTAGACTCATTAAATTACAGTAGGCGACCTTGTTTCAGTACTCCAAGGTCCAGTTCTGACACTTGCACACTCATTATAGATGCTTTTGACAGCCTGATATGCATCAGAGTGACACATTCCTCCCATAAGCATCATTAATTATTGCGTAACTTGTGCCATATAGGTCTTCTGCTGTCTCAGACTAGACAGAATAACTTTCATTGTCCTCATGTATCGATGAGCTTTGGGCACCCAACAGCTTTTTTGTCCCTTTTTGGACCACTGTTGACCTGGCCAGTGTAACGTTGCCATAACAAGTTGTACACTGGTAAAATTGTTCACCCAGACCTTAACATGTGGCTTTGTTGGGGAATGATCAATGACATTCCTTTAACAAACACATTCTCTTATTTTCATTCATTCATTCATTTTCTTTTTGGCTTAGTCCCTTTATTAATTTGGGGTCGCCACAGCAGAATGACCTGCCAGCATATGTTTTACACCGCAGATGCCCTTCCAGCTGCAACCCATCACTGGGAAACATCCATACACACTCATTCACACACATATACTACGGACAATTTTAGCTTACCCAATTCACTTATACCACATCTTTGGACTTGTGGGGGAAACCGGAGTCCCTGATGTATCAGGGGTAACCACAGCACAATAAACCGCCAATTAGAGTTCAGCATGGGGCACTCACCCTATGGTCTGTGTGGGTCCTAATGCCCCAGTATAGTGATGGGCACTCTATACTGACCGTGAGCCCTGTCTTTCGGATGAGATGTTAAACTGAGGTCTTGACTCTCTCTAGTAATTAATAACTCAAGGCTATCCTTCGAAAGTAGGGGTGTGTCCACAGTATCCCTCACTAGGAGTGAATTATTTTAAATCATTGTATTGTAAAAAACACTATAGTAAATACTACAATAGTCCACCATTAGTTTACTGTAACTTGTAAAGCATACTACAGTATTGACAGTTCATCAATTCACTATAGTTTGCTGCAGTAAGATGTAGTAATTATTTTAAAATACTAAAGTATACTACATTTTAGCTAAGAGAATTATTGACATTATTGTCAGAGACTACTGTGTATATTGTAATGGTAGTTAGTTACTATATAACCTAGGACCTGCTTAGGTAAGTACATTAATTATACATACTATAAAATAAAGTGCAACAAAATAATAATGTGTGTTTATCTGTGGAATAACAGAAAAAGTACTAGCAGCTCATTACACACATTTTTGAACAACATATGCAGACAAAAAATAAAATAATTTCGTACTGCTAAACTACTAAAATGTCAAAAGAACAACAATGTTAAAGTTTTCAACATCTAAATTCAATCAAAAACAGAAACAGAAACTTTTTACACTGTGAGATTGACAAATATCCTGCATGCACTTTCACAAACTGCAAGGTGAAATGTTTAAACTCCATGATTGATGCACTGTTCTACATTGGGGTTCAATCTAGAACAATCACATAGTGTAGAAAACACACGTTCGATTGCTTTACTATAAATATCAATGCCTTTCTCAATTAAGGATCCAGTCAGATCAATCTTGTTCTCACAAAGACCATGAAGCTGACATTGTAACTTTTAGATAAACCTGGATGGTGTTTGGGTGGGGTGGGAGAGAGAAAAAAGGGCATTGTCAAGACAAATTGGACAACCAAACAGACATGGCAATTACAAGAGTGGTGATCAAAGGCTGACATTTTTCAAAGCTTAATTTGTTGACCTCTATGGGAAAATGTCCGAAAGAAAGCCAGTTTTGAGAAACGCCAACATTACGTCAGAACCGCAGTGATCAAGAAGCTGTGAAGTATTTGAAAGCGATGAAACTAAATTTGTGCTCTTTGGCGTGAATGCTAAACACTGTGTTGATCACATAACACCTTCTCTATCATCAATCAAGAACAGTTATGGCAACATTAGGCCTCTGTCTTATAAGAAACTGGAAAATTCAATAAAAACAAGTGGAAAACTGACAGAGCCAAATCCAAATCCTTGAGGGGAATCAGCCAGTTTCACTCAGCCAGAGATATCACTTAAGATTAATTTTCCAGAAGGACAATGACCTTTAGCAAAATGTAAATACTATAAAGCAACGGCCTGCAAAACAGAAATGAAATATTCTGGAATAACACAGACAGAGCCCAGACCTCAATGCAATTGAAATATGAGTTGAAACCTGCAGTCTGAAGAAAGTCTTTGCTGTAATTTGGTACAGTTGGAGAGATTGTGCTGAATAACGAGGAAAAATCTAAACGTGTAAAGATTTAACTCTGTAATTGCATTGCATAGTATCCATGATGGAAGGTAAATCTATACATCAAAAGAACAGAAATAATATTTTTTAAACTTTTTTCTAAACATAATCATTTTTTAATATCTAATTTCTAATAACTGATTTATCTTTGCCATGATGACCGTACATAATATTTTACTAGAAAATGTTCAAGATCAGTATTCAGCTTAAAGTGACATTTAAAGGCTTAACTAGAATAATTAATTTAATAAGGAAAGTTAGTGTAATTAGGCAAATCATTGTATGCAGACAAATAAATTGAAAACAATATTGCTTAAGGAGGCTAACAATATTGACCTTAAAAAGGTTTTTAAAAACTTTAAAACAAAATCAAACAAATAAGACTTTTCTTCAGAGGAAAAAATATTATAGGAAATACTGTGTAGAATTGCTCTGTTAAACATTCATTCATTTTCTTTTCAGCTTAGTCCCTTTATTATTCTGGGGTCGCCACAGCGGAATTAACCGCCTCTGCTAAACATCATTCGGGAAATATTTGAAAAGGAAAAAAATTCCCAGGATGGCTAATAATTTTGGGTTCAACTGTATGTTAATTCAGTGATCAAACTACAGGGCCCACATAGAAATCTTATGTATGGCAATATTCACTTAAATCCATGTTCATTTCTATGGAGCTTTTACAATGTAGATTGTGTCAAAGCAGCTTAACATAGAAGTTCTAGTAAATTGAAACTGTGTCAGTCCAGTTTTCAGAGTTCAATTCAGTTTAGTTCACTTCAGTGTGGTTTAAATTTCACTGCTGAAAGTCCAAACACTAAAGAGCAAATCCATCAATGCGCAGCTCCACAATTCCCAAACGGGCAAGCCAGTGGAGAGGAACAAAACTTCACCAATTGACGAAAGTGAAGGAAAAAACCTTGAGAGAAACCAGGCTCAGTTGGGCATGATCATTTCTCCATCTTGAAGGGAGAGGTTACTATGTCAGTATAGGTGACCATAGGTCGAGGTGGACACCCATGACATGTGGAGTCCCACAAGGCTCAATTCTGGCACCTCTCCTGTTCAACCTTTATATGCTCCCTCTGAGCCAAATAATGAGAAAGAACCAAATATCCTACCACAGCTATGCTGATGACACTCAGATCTACATAGCCTTACTGCCTAATGACTACAGCCCCATTGACACCCTCTGCCAATGCATTGATGAAATTAACAATTGGATGTGCCAAAACTTCCATCAGTTAAATAAAGAGAAAACTGAAGTCATTGCATTCGGGAGCAGAGATGAGGTTCTCAAGGTGAATGCGTATCTTGGCTCTAAGGGTCATACAACAAAAAATAAGGTCAAGAATCTTGGTGTGACTCTGGAGTCAGATCTGAGTTTCAACAGTCATGTCAAAGCAGTAACTAAATCAGCATACTATCATCTCAAAAACATTGCAAGAATTAGATGCTTTGTTTCCAGTGAAGACTTAGAGAAACTTGTTCATGCTTTTATCAGCAGCAGGGTGGATTACTGTAATGGGCTCCTCACTGGACTTCCCAAAAAGACAGTCAGACAGTTGCAGCTCATCCAGAACGCTGCGGCCAGGATTCTGACCAGAACCAGGAAATCAGAGCACATCACACCTGTCCTCAGGTCTCTACACTGGCTCCCAGTTACATTCAGAATAGATTTTAAAGTATTATTACTTGTCTATAAATCACTAAATGGCCTGGGACCCCAATACATTACAGATATGCTCACTGAATACAAACCTAACAGATCACACAGATCATTAGGATCATATAAACTAGAAATTCCAAGAGTTCAGTCAAAGCAGGGTGAATCTGCTTTCAGCTATTACGCCCCCCGCTGCTGGAATCAGCTTCCAGAAATGATCAGATGTGCTCCAACATTAGGTACATTCAAATCAAGACTGAAAACACATCTGTTTAGCTGAGCCTTTACTGAATGAGCACTGTGCTACTGTACGTCCGACAGTTCGCACTATTGTGTCTTTGTTTTCTTTTCATTCTTTTATAACTTGTCTTAACTCATTTTAATCTGTTTTTATCTGTTTTTTATTATTTGTTTTTATTTTCTTATACTTCAGTTTTACTCCTGTTTATGAAAAGCACTTTGAATTGCCACTGTGTATGAAATGTGCTATATAAATAAACTTGCCTTGCCTTGCCTTGCCTTGCCTTCTGGCAAAACTACTTGTGCAGAGCTGCAGTCTAGCTGCCAGAGGTTGGAGAACACTGGACGTCCATCATGGAGAAGCTGCAGGTGTGAGTACAGTCTTAAAAATAAAGGTGCTTCAAAGGTTCTTTGTTGGTGTAGATGGTTCTTTGAAGAATCTTTAATAACCATGGAACCTTTTCAACTAACAAATGGTTCTTTGTAGCCCCAAATGGTTCTTTGTAGCCCCAATTGGTTCTTTGTAGCCCCAATTGGTTCTTTGCACTATAAAATGGCTCTTTACGTAATAGCCTCACTGTAAAAAAAAACTCCCAGAATTTCATAACATTACTATATATTTTTTTACAGTAAATTACTTTAGTATTACTTTACAGGATTTACCTGTAAAAATTCACAGCAATATGACAATCATCCAGGTTTGAAATGAAATGAATGTTATAGTAAATTTTCATTTTTTGGTGCACTGCACCTTTATTTAATTTTATATGGTTAACATGGAAATATGGAATAATTTTTAATGAACATAACTTTGTGCTTAGCCAAAACGTACTAAACTGTAACAAAAGTAATTGAGTATTGGGCGCCTGTCATTACCTGGAGGTTACTGGTTCGCTTCAGCACTCGCGTGACATTAAATCAGATTGAACGGTTCGCTCGAGAATTCAGTGATCTGGATCTGGATCTCTATTAGTATAGCTGATTGACCACATGGATGGATGATAGCAGCCTTCTGAGCCTACCAGTAGGTGCAGAAGGCCCCTACTGGCCCATATCTATCAGCTGATAACCACTGATAACGCTCTTTCAATCGAGTGACAACATTCGAAGCGGTTGTTTATTTTTTTGGTGAGTTTTTCCTTTAATTTAAGATTTAATTTAAGATCATAAACAATGTACCCATTTATCCATATACATTGGAACCATTCTAAAACCATTCCATCTTTGAGAAAATAATTCAGCATAGATGTCTGTTTACTTTTCAGAGCAGTCTAATCCATTCCACTTGAGGAATGTGTTTAATAAATTAACCTCCATTCCACACTTTCCATGCTACTGCTTCCTCAAATTCATCCAAATAAACTACACGTAATAGCTCAACATACAATTAACTCCATTTAGTGTTTTTTTACTGATGAAGACAGCTTGGTTCCCAGATCAAGGTCACCATTCCGATGAAAAATATGAAACATTTTAGAACCTCAGCTTTACACGATAATGATAAAAGCATAATGCGTTTAAATTATCCTTTTTTTTCTGATTGTTGCATTATACACCAAATTCAAAATTGTTATCATTGTTCTGCTATAATTAATCACCTGAGGTTTTATGCAGCAATAACTTAAAATAATTACCATGCCCATTATGCTATAATTCTCAGTATAATGTGCATTAATGCAACAAACCTGAGTTTTTACAATCCATAATGGAGTGTTTTATTAGCAAAATACGTGCTTTATTTATCTGTATTTGCATTTTAGATATTTTTGTCATTCCGGTAGGCAGTGCTTTTGCATTAATAGAACATTTGGCTGCCTTTTTGATTGAAAGCCAAGCTATATAGCAGCCACACAGTGAGAACAAGATTCCTGTGTGATGGTGTGTTCTGCAATTGAATGCCATCCTGCTCCAAACTCGATTGCTGCTTGGAGTGAAACAGCTCTGAATAGTTTAATATCAGCTTCAGAGCCCTGAGGCAATGAATGTCTGGTTGACAAAGAATCTGGTTACCTACAACAGCGTTTTTATGTGACTGCGAGAGCATTTTTGAATGTGAATAATTGCTTTTGCTGGTAGGAACCTGCTTTGTGATGTAACGTCTCTCAAAAAAGTGGAGTGATTTCATATGCCTGTTTATTTTTGCCCATATGTCTCTGTCGAAGTCACTAGCGCTCAATCTGTACACAAAACTAGTTCATTAACAAAACCCAGGTGTTTCTCAAGCTTCTAATTTGTCTAAAACAAGGAAAACAAATGAAAACTCCCACAGAATCGGAAGGTAATTGACCAAAGAATTATCATGCCTTCGAAATCCTTTCTTTTCTAAAAGTAGATCTTTCACTGTTCCCGAGTTAAAAAGATCGAGCACTGAAGATGTATTGGCTTATCCTCAGGTATTTAATCAGTCAGACTAATGAAATGAATTGAGCCAGAGAAAACTGATTGCCTGTGACATTTACAAGTCCCCTGAGAGCATCTGCGTGTGTTTGTGAATTGACCTCCGTAATTATTCCACAACAATCAGAGAAAAGGAATAAAACCTAGACTTTTGCTGTTTAAATGATTGTTGTGATTCAGGCACGCCTGTAGTTTTCACCTGAATGCATTGCAGACCACAAAATAGATGTTAGAAAAAGGAGATTTAAAATGTCACTAAAGTAGCTATCACAACATCATTTATTAGGAATTTACTTTTACTTATTTGAAATGTTGGTTAAAAATAAAAACTAAATTAAAAGGTTTACAGTTTACAACTGCATATTTTTTCATATATAAAGGGGAGAAAAGCATTAAGTATCTAATTTACCTAAAATAAAAAGTCACATGCAACAAATTCATTGTTATTTAGGACAGTGATGTCTTTAATATTAATTGGATTTTTTTGACACATTCATTAAAATGAAAAATAATAATTAAAAAGTGTTAAAAGTGTCATTTTTATTTATATTTCATTTTTATTCATATAATTTATACTTATAATTTAATTTAATTTATGTTTATTTATGCTTTTGGCAAAGTGACTTCAACTCACTGGTGGAGTATATACTAGGAAAAAATAATTATTTATGTTTAGAAGGACCAAAGAACTTCCAAAAAAGTATATTTTGTCATTTTATTTTTAAAAGAGCATTATCTGAGTGTTTACAAGAACATATTTTTAGTAATAATAATAAATTAAGTTTAACAATTAAAGCAGCACTCCATCTCCTAGAGTTAAACAGTTCTGTGTTATTTTTTGCGGGTTTTGCGGTCTTCTTTGTTCTTCAAAAAATTAATTGGCAAATAAATTATAAATCAAAGGAAACAGTTTAAAAGCCTGCATGTGCCTTCATATTTAATTAGCCTGGGCCTTAGGATTAGAGACAGACAGTGACATCACCTCAGTCAAATCCATTACCATAATAACACTCTAGTAACATCACTAACTACTGTCAGAAATACCAGATTCAGATACAAAGCAAACATAGACTACATTGTCTCATGTAGTGAGCTTAAAATTGACATAAAATAATGACAGCAGAAAATGATATTTTTCACTTTTTGTAAATGTCCTTGTGTGTTAGTAACTGTTCAAACGCCTCTTAATCCAGCAAGACCTTAATTATTATACTGTCTAGTCTGATCAGGCCAGTCAATGTGATCAAAACTGGCAGGGTTCATGCTTGAGTTTAGAAAAGGAATTAAACTGAGAGGAAATGAGGTTTCCCGAAGGTTCTTTCTCTCAATTTTTTTATTTTATTTTAGTGAGTAGCAAAATTAGGCATTCATATTTATAATTACTAAACTGTGCATTAGCTAAATGGCAACCATTGATTCAAAACATTCAAATATTTTTTTAGAATTACACAGGGTGAGAGCTCAGCTCCTTAAAAAGACACAGCCTCCCCGGAAAATAAAAATTGTTTTCTGTTTGAAACAGGATTATTTTACTTACTCTATCAGCGGATTATTTTGCTTGTTTAAAAAAAAAATCATCTTGACAATATTTTTTTCTTTAATACTTGGTTATACTTAATATTTTCTCAATTTAAAAAGGTGGTTCACTCAAAAAATGAAAATTCTGTCATCAATTTCTAATCCTTCACTATTTTCAAACCTATTTGAGTTTCAAAAGGGGTTCTTTTGAAAAATGTTGGACTTCCAAACTTTTGACTTCCATGTGTTTTTCTTACTATACTGTCAACGTTTTCAGCTTTTTTCAAGGTATCTTGTTTTGTGTTCAACAGAAGAAAGAAACTGATTTGAAACAAGCATAGCAAATGATCATGGGTATCATGTTTGGGTGAACTATATATTTAATTATATTTCAAGCAACTACATAGAGTAATTACACATTTGTACATAAACGACATGCTAACATATATGATTTATTTAACGATTACAAATATTTACATATATTCTATTGAACTATTAAAACTGCAAGTATGCACATACTATATGTTCACATATATTAACTATTAAACTATTAAAATATGTTAACATATATGTTATGCACATATTAATGATTGTATAATTGTCTTTGACTGGCCTGTTTTTCACTGGGATTTTACACTAATAGAATTTACATGAGAATGAAGAAACAATTGTGTATGATGTCATTTTCTGAACTCTTATTATTCAAGTCATATTTATATCCAGATTTCCATTCTACGCACTTTTATACAACAGTGCAAAACCAAAAAAAAAAACTTTAGTAAATCACACTGCATAATTTATTTGTTTATATACAGTAAATTATATATTTTAGTAAAGTTTGCATCTGAAAAGAAAACTCCAACAAATTCCTTTTCAGGGCAAATATTTTGTCGCATCTTTAGTACATCCTGACAGTAGCTTTTAAATGCCTCTTTTACTTTTGCAAAGTTGGCTGATGAGAATGATGAGATGTACGCCATGTACCATCTGTCTAATTTGGCTGGCTTCCGTCAAGTGACTGAATTTGCAGCAGAATATTGGCTGATTGGGAACACAGCCTTGACACCCACAACAAAAGGTGTGGAAAGCTTGTTTACCTTCATTTGTTCCTTTGCATTGTTTTCCTGCTGTCAGCCAAGACCTGTGAATTCAATATAGTTTTGGGTCGTGACCCACCAGTTAAGAACCACTGCTATAAAACATCCATGAATAAGTTAGCAGTGTCTCAAATCTCCCTTCAGCACTTGCATTTACATACAAACATCTTCTCTCTGAAAGTGTTCAGAATTCAAATGTACAGATGCGAGGAGATTATATAAGGGCAACTTTCAGACAGCCTGTCAGATCTGGGAAACATGAAATGCGAGCACTTGCCTTTAGGCACCTGGTAGAATTGCAACTGCTAAAAATAAACTTCAAACTAAGACACCGCTAACTACATAAAAAATATTATGAAGTAATACAAGCTGTTTATTGTGAAATGTGGATAATGATCAAATAAACCAATTTGGATTGGTTCATTTGAGAAAATATTTGTAGTACTTTTAAAAATAAAGTCAACTTCAAAGGTTTTTTTTATGTTATTTAACTAATTATTTCAAGTATGTCTTGACTAAACTTAAGAAATGTCAAGCCGTTTACCTGCGCCTCCAGATTACTCACACAGCATTTATGACCAAAGATGGAAGATTTCACATTGTGCACTTCCACAGGGTCCTGGAGTGCATTGAGAAGAGTGGGAATGTTAACAGACAGCTTTCTTCAAGTATTATTACCTTCCTAGAATGACATGCAAAAATGATCAACAAGAATTTCAAACTAAATCAACATGAATAAATTGTCAAATAATATTTTTACGTCTATGCATGCAGCACTCAAAAAATGATTTTTACTGTTTTTTCAAACTACTTATTTAAAAAAAGAGTACACAACACAATTCCTGAGGGTTTTTGCTTCGCTAATTATTTTCTTTATTCTCTATTTCCACCTGGGGAAGCTCATCCCTAGGCCCATTGAGATTATGCAGGGCCACTGATGCGGTCCAAGCCCTGTGAAGAAATGATGCCAAGGTATCCATAATCCTGGACCAGGCCGTATCCTGAGCAGATGCTGTAGCGGTTATGGAGAAGTGGAGAACATGAGACTGATTCCTAAAAGACCCCATTGACAGACGAGTGTCTGCATTGATTCCGTGGGCCAGCCTGAACACCCATCGGTGACCTACTCACACCTGCCGTTCTCCACGATGGATGTCCGGCATTCTCCAGCTTCCAGCACCTAGACTGCAGCTCTACACAGGAAGTTTGGTCAGAGGAAAAATGGTCGTGCCCAACAGAGCCTGGTTTCTCTCTAGGTTTTTTTTATCCTTCACTTCATCAATTGGTGTGTTTTTATTTTGTCCTCGTCACTGTCGCCACTGGCTTGCTTGGATTGGGTCTTGTGGAGCTGCGCATCGATGGTTTTGCTCTTCAGTGTTTGAACTTTCAGCAGTGAAATTTAAACCACACTGAACTAACCTGAACCTCAACTCAGGAATCTGAATAATACTAGAACTTGTTAATGTTAAGCTGCTTTGACACAATCTGCGTTATAAAAGCACTATATTAATAAACATGAATTGAATTGAATCTTTTGATTCATTCATTCATTTTCTTTTCGGCTTAGTCCCTTTATTAATCCGGGGTCGCCACAGCGGAATGAACCACCAACTTATCCAGCATTTGTTTTACGCAGCGGATGCCCTTCCAGCCACAACCCATATCTGGGAAACACATCCATACATTGTCATTCATACACATACACTATGGACAATTTAGCTTACCCAATTCACCTGTACCGCATGTCTTTGGACTGTGGGGGAAACCGGAGCACCCAGAGGAAACCCACGCAACCACGGGGAGAACATGCAAACTCCACACAGAAATGCCAACTGGCCTAGCCGGGGATCGAACCAGCGACCTTCTTGCTGTGAGGTGAACGTGCTAACCACTCGGCCACCGTGGCGCCCTTTGAATCTTTTGAGACAACTTAATTGTTTTATGTTCAGTCCACTTAAAAACTAGTAGGTTTATGTCCCAATACAGATCAATTGTGTAGAAACCAGCAGTTTTTTTATTTAGTGTGGGAAGAATGTGAATAAGATAAATTTTTCTGAATTTCACAAGAATATGTAAAAATAATAATTAAGTGCTTGTAACAGATGATTGGGCCTTCGCAAGGCTCTGTAGCTCTTCTCTTTTCCATTTCTACAAAGGAGTACAAAATCATCTTTGGCTTCTATACATGCTCCTAAACTCAGAGTATGAGTCTCAGACATGGACTTTTAAGTATGTGATTGGATCTTAAGTTAGCAATTAGACTATAGCTTAACCCTCATTTATTCCACTAACTAATTGTAGAATAGTAGAGTCATTAATTCAGTAGGAACGTATTAGTATTCTTACAAAGCAGTGCCAGAGTATTTGTATAAGATAGACAACAAAAAAAGAGGTTGAAATGCATGCTCTATTCTACCTTCAGGTGCTGAACAATAGAAAATAAATAAATAAACAAATAAATAAATAACAAATGAAATCAAATGAAGAATTGAGAATGGAAATCCAACAGCATTATTTTCTTGAAAGAGTTTTTATCACACAAAAGTGTCTGACATCCTTGATGTTTATGGGTGATTGTGCGTTTAACAGTAAAAATGGCCAGATATGAACATAATCTAAAAGCAATTTGTGGGATGTGAGTATTTAAGTCAATATTATAACATAAAAAAGTCATAATTATGGACAAAAGCAAAATTAGCCAGATGCCAAGTGCGAGTTTATACATTAAAATTGTTGGAATAAGGAAAAAAGTACTACTGGCAAAATGCAACCAACAATTACAACCAACCAACTGGTCAAAAATGTAGGATATAAAGTCGTACAATTATGGGGGTCTAATGTTAAGATGTTAACTCACAGTGATGAGATCAACATAAAAATAATAATAATAATAATAATAATTACTTACATTTATATAAAGCCTTTCTTGACACTCAAAGTGCTTTACACATTTTTTGGGGGGAATCTTCTCATCCACCCCAAAAAATGCAGCCTTATTGCGTAAAGGCAGCCCTATTGCGTATGATCGCACACCACACACCAGCTGATTGGAAGACAGGAGACAGAGTGATGAAGCCATTTATGATATGGGGATAGTTAGGATGCCCATAAAACTCAAAAATCGGAGGAAAAACTAATTTTCAAGGTGTAACTGGCAGTTGAGAGTTACCAAATCGAAACTGCATTATTTAGCTAAATGATAAAAAAATAAAATAATAATAAATAAACAAATAAATAAATAAATTTGATTCACTGACTGTAAAATATTTCTTGCCACCTTAAATTTCATAGTTGAATCAAATTAACGTTTCTAGACTTCTCAACTTATATCAATCACACTGACTAAAAATATTAGTTTCAAATTTGTATAACTTAAAATATTTAACCATTAAAATATTTAACTCATTTAACTAAGTTAAAGCAACATACAAAAATCTGATGTTTTGTCATTAAATTTGCAAAGTATTTGTGAGTTACAATTGTGTCAAAACTGCAAGATACATGCCCAGTTATGAAGAAAAAAAATCATATTTCTGAAATAATTTTTGAAAAAAGCTATTTTCCAAGTCAAAAACAGTGAAAAATGCTAATGTATTTGAATATCAAAGCAATTTTATGACTCAGGTCCTTGTCTGTTGATGTCACATTGTGAACTATAGATAGTGTCATCAAACTAATGAACGCCATTACATGGAACAAATTTCAGCTGCATTTATATGAAGGACAAAGGGCAACAGGAAACAACCAGCTCATACCTGTCAGCTCCTCATTGGTTACATGAAGACTTCTGAAGCTCACTTGTAAAATTCGTAAATGTCAGGTCAATGAGCACATAATACAGCGTTGGTTGTAATCTTGCTTTTTAATGTCTCCTACAGAGAGATCGGCTTAATACGACAAACCATTAGCTGAGTCACCCAATTGCATTACCAACTGTTCAAGGTTTTCTCCACTGATTGAAGGCTATATAGCGGAGCCAAACGCAAACACACTCTTTCCTCTTGCTTGCTTTCACTCTCCTGTCCATTTCATTCATTCACCAGTTTAAGTGGTTCGCTATGAGGACACGCTTCATGGTTTATTACTGTGTAAAGGTACATGTCGACATGCAACTTTTTGCATCAAAGAAGCCGAGAAAAAAACAACACAGATGATTTCTGTTAAATATCCCAAGCATGTTTTGTTTTCCCTCATTCAGCCTCACAGTGTGCTCCTCCGTGCATTTTCATTAGACGCAAAAGTGTGTAATTTGGCTCCCTGGAGCTGCTTATAGGTACAATTTGCAATAGCTAAGATCCAGTGTCCGCTGGTACTTATCTGTAAACATGGGCAGCATCACCAATGTGCTTGGCAAAAATTACTGGCTTGGAACAACATTTTAGAGCTGCAAAAAAATTATTCTGTAGATTTTTACCATTCAATTATCCAATTTTAATTCTAAATGAAATCATTCGTATTTTTGTCTCTGCCTCAAAATGCCAGAACATTGTGCATTCTGTTCCAGCTCTAATATGAATAAATATTAAATGTGCAATACTGTTGGTGGTTGTCTTCAGAAACATTTTTTGTAGTCCTGGTTGAAATTCTCTCCACATTCCAATAGTAATGATTAAAATAAATAATCTAAGAGTATTTATATGTATTTTTATATTCTGGGTATGGCATAAGACTAAACATTTTTTATCCAATTAAAATTTGTCTGAACGACAATTCCCATTATTCTGATAAGAAGCCCAAACTCTCAGCAAATGTAGATTTGTACATCTATGCACCCCTGTTTACGCAGGTCCGCTGTTTGCGGAAAGTAACAGTGGAAAAAACAAAAGCAGAATCAAAACTGTTTAAAATCCTGAATCAGTATTGGCTTTACTTTTGCAGGCTGGAGGAAAGATGACACCACAGCAGAAGAAATTCTCTTAGACAGGTAACATTATGTTTAAAAACTATATTATGGTCACGCAAAGCTTATGTAGATTTTGTTGTTACGAATGGGTTATATGCACAGAAGTGTTGTTCAGCCACTAAAATCTTGTGGCGAAAGCTTGTCATGACTATTTTCAATTTCATAAGGGACCTTTAACAGCATCCATGATGCAGATTTCTATTTAGTTTAAAGGGCATATACATGACCCCTTTTTTTATATTTAATATAAGTCTTTTGTGTCAGCAGAATTTGTCTGTAAAGTTTCAGCTCAAAATACGCATCAGATTATTAATTATAGCTCTCTAAAGTCCTTCCATTATAGCTCTAAACAACTTTGTCCTGTTTTTTGCACTGGCCCTTTAAGAATAGTTCTCCCCGCCCACCGTTCCCGTCAGCGTGCCTCAATCGCCTCCCTCGGCTGCGTCAGACAGATAGACACAACCGGAATATATGTAAGGGAAGCAGATCTCACTACGTTTGAGAAATACAACAGTAAGAACTTTACTAAAGACTGTTTAATGTGTTTGTTAAGCAGTTACTGTATAGAGTTCGTTCACGCACATACGCGCGCACACACACACAGACAGCGCACGCTTTTGCAAGCAAATGTGAAAGGATACGGGTTAATATCCACTGCTGTATAGATATGAAGCATCTTTTTTGCTGACACGCGGCTGTGGTGATGAAGTAAAGCTGAAGTAAATGGCTGTAGTTCATTACAAACATGCACTGTTTTAAACACGTGTTAAACTTAAACTCACTCTTGATCACATTTGATGGTGATTAATGACCTTCGCGAACTGAACAGACCTTTTATTCCCGGTTGTTTTGCGCACGTCCTGTCTTGTTGATATGATTATACACGTTACTACGGAGACATGTTAATACGCAGCTGTCAATCAATTCGGTGGGCGGGGGGACCGCACTCCTACGTCAAGTTGCGGTCGATCTCAAAACCGCTCCAATTGGTCCACCATTTTTATGCTGTTAAATTGAAAAAAAAAGGACTGGGTGTGTTTATATCACCCCAAAATGACCGTCTATACACTATAACTACACATATGACTGTCCAAACAGCTTAAAAAGTAGATTTTTCATCAAAGGGTGCCCTTTAACAACAAAACATCAGTAAACAGTGCTATTCCGCCTACACTCTTAAAAAAAAGGTTCTTCAGTGGTTCTTCAGAAGTTCTTTGCGATATTTGAGGTGCTATTTAGCACTTTTACTGTGTAAAGAACCTTTAAAGCACCATAAAGGTTCTTCAGTGGTTCTTCAAGGTGGTCAGGGTGCTATATAGCACTTTTACTGTGTAAAGAACATTTAAAGCACCATAAAGGTTTTTCAGTGGTTCTTTGGGGTGTTTAAAGTGCTATATAGCAACACTACTACTGGTAAGCACTTGTTCTTGTAGCTAATTCTCATAACTCTTATGCCGGTTTTATTTGCGGAAAGGGTAAAGTAACATCATGAGCACCTTAAAATATAGGTGCTATATAGCACCATTTGACAAAAGTACTATTTAGCACCTATTTTTTTAAGGTGCTGTATAGCACCAAAAAAGGTTCCCCCTCGTTACGACCAAAGAACCAGTTTTGGTGCTATGTAGCACCTTTTTTTTTTAGAGTGTAGCCTGCTAAAGTGAGGTGAATTTGGTTAATTTTTGAACAATGACAACCTGTGATGTGTCCCTATATTGCTTACCATGCTACTTTGAATATTCAGTCTGAAATAGCATGTGAGTTTGGCATAGTAATAAAGGTAATTCCTGCACCCACTAACCATAGAGTGGTCGCTTTACGACAAAGTGCGTGAGAGAATGAGACCAGCAATACTTGCATGCATGAAATATTGCATATCATGGCAAGTTTTGCATGCTAACTACACAATTGAAAATGTGCTAGATATAATATAGTTTTTCATTTGGGATTGTAGTATTATAAAGTCCTAAAAAGTTTTATTACTGGCGAATGACATGATCTAGTGGGTTGTCTACTGTCATCTTTAAGATGTGCATTCGTGATTTAAGGAGGCGTGGCTTTGGACGGCAGGGGAGGGACTGTGTTTCAAAGATACTATGCAAACGGATAGCATTTTGGCAGATCACCTACTGCACCTTTCATATTAAACCCAAACGGTGGTAAAAAAAGATGTGCTTCTTATATATATGAACTGAACTGCTTTGCTATTTAAAATTATGTCATCATTTACTCACCTTTATGGCATTCTAAACCCATAAGACTATTTAAAACACAAAATTTTGAAATTAAATCTTAGAGATTTCTGTCTATCCACTAAACGTCTATTCACCCCAAATTGGCATCTCAAAATGCACATCTTTTGTTTCTAATGTCATTCACAAAAAGATTTGAAGTTGTGCAATAAAATGTTTTAAAAGTGATCTGTACTAAACATCAGGACGTGCAAGAAGTAGAAGACGTTTTATTTCGAATATTAAAGAAGATCGTGGTCATTGATGATTTCTAAAATGCAAGTCAACAACTTCCTGCATATACAGCCAAAATGAAATGAATACCCGTGGCATAAGTCCTTTTGATGATGCATTGAGGCCTTTTGAAACAAACCAATTGGTCTGTGCAAGAAACTGAACTTTATTTACAGAATTATTACCTTTAAACCACAGAATTCTCACAAAGATTTTGGAGCACAACTTTGCGTCCCGTGACACCTGACATTTAACCCACTAAAGAATTTTGTGTTTAATAGACATCTAATTTACATCTAAACATAACCAGCATATAATTAAAAGACCTCCAACGAATATAGAAAAATATTTCATAGATATTATTGAACTGGGTCTGCCTACTAAAATTCACATAGCCCATTTATACAAAAAATTAATGCAGGATAAATCTGACGACTCTTATTATATCAAAAGAAAATGGTAATTCAAGTTAAACACTGTAATAGAGGATGAAATGTGAGAACAAATATGCACAAATTGTCATAAGAGTATAAGCAGTCAAATATGGAAGGAGTTCGACTGGAAGATGAAGATGAGGTTCTTCAGAGTTCCATTAGTAGTAGCCAAATTCGATAGTTCTATACAATTATAAAACTTTAATAAAAAACACAGTAAAAAAAAAACATAGACAGTTTGGCTAAAACCAGGCTAAAATTTTTTTAATAATTGACATTTAAGAATTACCCAAAAGACTACTCATCATATACCCAGATGAGACTTTATATTTGATGACTAGTCAAGCTTTGGGCTTTTCTTAGAGGTCTATTAGATTTTAACTGAAAGTCCAAACATATACTGTATATATTTTTTTAGCCAACCTGTCTATGTTTTGACGTCCATTAGACTTCTTTTAAACACACACACAAAAAAAAATCCTTGCTGAGACGTTGATGCTGTTAATTTATAATAGAAAGTTAGGATGCATTTGTTTTTCATCAAGATAGTACTCGGATACACAATCTCGATCCGGAATACCTCACAAATTCTCAATGCTTGGTAGACATCACTATGCAAGAGCGTTTGTGTTTTCCAGAGAGTTGTGAACTCATTTGTAGAGGCTGTGGATTTAAATAATGCTCAGTTTCTTCCACAGACTGATCAATTTAGTTCATAAGAATAAGTTCATAACAATTAGGTTATGTTTTCCCTGTGTGTCTTTGACTCTCAAAGTGTTGATAGACATTGACTTGCATTTGATAAGAACCACAGTTCCAACTAAAAATCTCCTTTATTGTTCTACTGAAGGAAAAATTAGATGGTGAGTAAATTAGCAAATAATGAGCATTCATTCCTTCATGTCTTCTGAATGGTGTAACAACTGATATTCACCTTCAGCTATCAGCGACAAAAATGTAAAGGCCTTCCTTCAGAAGCTCAATACTCAACCTTTTTCCAAAGACCGATTCTTGTTTATTGCTGTTCATGGCTCTCTGTCACCCCTCATCTCCTTCAGCCAGAGTCTAGCATTTAAGAACAGATTACTGCTGGATTATGGGTATGGTCCAAAGTGCTCTCTCTGCTCCCAGAGCACGTCCCTACAGCCCCCGATGTCCACTCAGAGAAAGCAGAGAGCCTTTTCTCAGACCGCTAGTCCACGACTGACTGTGTTCTTCCTGGGAGAGAAATTTACAGAATTAGAGGCTTGCTGTCTCTAGACTTCAGCGACATAGACACAGGTAAACTCAATGGCCTCTTAGCAATGGCATGGACTTTCAAGAAAAATGACTTTTTGAAAGCTATTTCTTCAGACAGGGGAAGTCAAAAGTTGCTCATGGTAAGCGTGTACAGTTCTTAAAGGGTACAAAGTACAAAGTGTTATGCAAAAACATAACGTTTCCTTTTACGGTCTAAAATACACTGCAATTAAACCCCTCAGCAGTCACTTATAATGCTGCCAAGAGCAGTAATGTGCTAATTTGCCTCTCGGGTTTACATTGACATTTTCCACAGTTCTGGGGTGTGTAAAGGACAGAAAATTGTAAGGCATGTTATAAATGTACTTGAACGGCAACATATCTAGGCAACAACTTAGTTGCGTGAAAGTTTCTTAGCCACATTTAAGTATTGCAAGCATACAATTATATTTCTTAGTTTTACAAATAGGGGATTACATCAAAATAGCTTTGAAGCAAAATAACTTTGTGAAGGCCCATTTAAAAAAAAAAGTTTTTTAATGTTTTGATAGTGTAATGGTCTGGACTACAAACAGCATGGTCTCATTCTGAAAACGTAGCCCAATATATATTTCTGGAGATCGTAAATTATGTTGCCAGAAGTGTGTATGGCTGCATTTCCTCTTTAAAAGAACGCTATGTGGTGGTATGATGTCGTTCTTTTTCACGCTTGCCGGCTGAATGGTTACCTCTGTATGATTGACCTTCTGCGGTTACCAGTTTGTCCTGTTAGCTCACTATATGCGTCGGTGGAGAACGGTTCCAGAAAGTGAATAAGCTGTAAAAAATTTTAAGCCAGTTCAACAAAAAAAAACTTAGTACTAATTTGCTTTTGTTTTTTCTTGTTTACTCAACTTTTGAAAACATCAGCTACACTGACTGAAAATAATTTGTCAGTGAAACAAAAAATGTCTAGTTGAGTCAACTTAACATTAGTAGTTTTCTGGAGACCTGCACCTGCAGGACAACAAATCTTTTTAAGTTGTGCCAACTGAACATTTCTTGTCTGCAGGACTGTAATGACATAAGTTGAGTGAACAAAAAAATACTGAAGCAAATTAGTACTAAGAAATAATATGTTAGCAGAGCAAAGTTGAGCTAACTGTACATTTCTTGTCTGAATGGCCTGAAATGACATAAGTTGAGTGAACAAAAAAATACTAAAGGAAATTAGTACTAAGAAATAAAATGTTATCAGAGCAAACACACATGGCTCTGTTTTTGAAGTTGAGCTAACTGAACATTTCTTGTCTGAATGGCCTGAAATGACAAAAGTTGAGTGAACAAAAAAAAAATACTATTGGAAATGAATACTAAGAAATAAAATGTTATCAGAGTAAACACACATGGCAAAAACAAAACAGACACAAATTTTAGCAAAACATTTATTTTCTTGCAATACTTCACTGAAGTAACTAACCTCCAAACAGGGGCATCAGTAGTACTGCTGTTACAATCACAAAACATTTTAACAATGCCACCAAATATAAATTGTGTGCCTAAGGGGCATGTAATACAGTAAGAACATACTTTAAGGTGAAAGTCCCATGCTCACACAAACTAAGCAAGTTTACCTTTTAATATTTTTTTCAAGATATTAAGTAGGACTGTGCAATTAATCGCAAAAAAGAAATCGCGATTTGAGCACATGCAATTTCTAAATCGCATAAGGCTGCAATTTTATCTATTAGTTTATTTAGATTTTTGTTCACGTTCTTGTGCGCATGATTTTAATATGTTAACCAATCAGAGCTGACTCAGCACACCGGGCAATTACAGCTGAGCGGGAGAAAGATGTTAACCAATTAGAGCTCACTGCCCACAGGACGAAGTTGAGCTGGAGAACCGAATAGGAAGTTTTGATTTACGTTAGTTTTTATTTATTGTTCTGACTGGAATTGAGGTTAGTTCATCTTTATTTCTTCATGTTGTCGGTTTTTAAGACAATTTATTACAGTTTTGTTGATCAAGCAGTGAGTGCTGCTGTGTACTGTCTGTTTTTAACTAGAGTTATAGTTAGTTCATCTTCATTTATTTTATGTTTTTAAAGACAGTTTTACTGCAGTTTTATTTATTAAACTTAATACTATGTTATTTCATTGTGAAATGTTTTGTTTTGTACTTCTTGTGCACTGAATACATTTAAAATGCGTGTATGTAGCATGTTTGAAGAAGCAAAACCAGTTGCTAAAATCACAAATAAAATCACAATCGCAATATTCGTTCCAAAAATCGCAATATGATTATTTTGTCCATATTGCACAGCCCTAACATTAAGTAAAAAAAAAAAAGATTATATGTCCTAATCTCCAAACACACAAGTTCCCAGCATGCAGTCAAATCTACTCACTTAAAACAGTTGGGTTAATAATAACCCAACAGGTAACTCGATGGGTTAATTTGGCATCGACCTTCTGTTGGGTTATTTTAACCCAGTCCATTGAGTTGTTAAGGTTAACCCAACTATTTGGGTTACAAAAATAACTAATTTGTTGGGTTATTTTGACAAGTGGCTTAACCACTAAATAGTAATAAATAATTATTAATATTTTATTATTATAATAGTAGTCGTCATCTTTATATGTAAATACAAAAACACAGCTTCTAATACATTGGCAATGTTTTATTTAAATTCATGAATTCAGTGCCACCCCTCCCACAATAACAACCGCCTGAGAGCAGTTTAGTTCATCCCTAAGCAGCAAGAGGGTTTTGTCTCTGTTGCTGCTCCTCCTCTAGGTACTGAATGAAATACAAGTATACACACATGAATTAGATAATGTCTAAATTTTATTGTCATAAATATTGCACCTAGAGGTCGCAAATAAACTAATTCTTGTTTTGCCTCCTGGTATGAGGGTCGCACAATCTGTATGGCAGTGGAGAAAGGACAGCTGGCAGAGTTGTTAAAGCACCATCTCCAAAGCGGGATCTCCAAGGCTGTCTTTATATAAAACAGAAAAAACACAATAGTTAAACTCAAAACAAGCCCCTTATATCAAAGGTGAAATGCTACAAATTAGGATTAAAACAGAGCTGTTATACAGGATATTCTCACCAGATGAAATGTTTGCTTGAACTGGTAGATCCAAGGTTCTCTTCTCTTTTTTAACAATTTGAGAGAATCCGCAGTGATGCATCTCCCCAGACCTTAAAAACTTTATCTTTGGTGTGTGGGTATAATACCCGTCCTGAGCAATCTAAAAATAAATAAACAAAAACAGCACTTAAAACCCATGCCACACAAACAGTACACTGGATTTATTAAAAGGGATATTTACACAAAAATGGAAATTCTGTCATCATTAATTCACCCTCCCTTTGTTCTAAATCTCTCCTCAGATGAACACAAAACATGATATTTTGAACAATATAGAAACTAAACCATTCTTGGTCCACAGTGAGAAACACCCATACACCCATTCACACGCGTACACTACAGTCAATTTAACTTAATAAATTTACCTATACTGCATGTGTTTGGACTGTGGGGGACATGCAAACTCCACACAGCAATGCCAACTGACCCAGCTCCAGGACATGATGGATTCGCCTCTGCTGCTCCTACTCCTCCACATAACAAATGATGTTTGCTTCAACCTTAAAACAGAAATTTTAAATTGTAAATTTGCACATGTATGCAGGACCAAACAACAACAAAAATCATGTACTTACCCAGTTTAGCAATGGAGAACTGATAACTGGAAGGCTGCAGTTGATCATCTCCAGGGGTATCTTAAACAGAGAGAGAGAGCATAACGCAACGATTAATATAAATAGGTTAATGTCTGTAAGATCTCAATTTATTTGGTCAACTGTTCCAGGAGTTTAGAATTTTCTGAAATGTGTTTAGACTCTATATCAGTATTCTGTACTTACCTGTGGCCTCATGTGTGATACAGAGTCTAATACCAAATTCACACTCAAATAAGGCACAGAAGCACTTCTGAAAGAGGAATTTGTGTCTTCACATACTACCAGTGCTGTTAAGAGATGTATAAATGCATTTACAGAAGAATTACAAATGTATCATTTGATTTTAAGAAATATGGTGACATAAAGACACATTTACAATATACGATATTGCTTAAGTGTGTGTATCGGTGCATTTTTACATAATGTAAAATTATAAAATACAGAGCTATTATTTTCTCACCTTTCTCAACAAGATTATCAAGGAGGTCCAAAGCTCGCTCAGTCCAGCGCAACCTACAGTGAACAAACAAACAGAAAAGATTAAACCACAAATTAACGTGAGCTGACAGACAACAATTATTAGTTCAGTGGTCACAGCATCACTAAAATCTCACCTGAATTAAAAACGGTGCAAGGACAATGTATGTTTAAGGGCTTGTATTATTATTATACAAATGTTACATAAATGTTACAATTCTTTTATACACACACACACACACACACACACATACATACATATCTATATATATATCTATATCTATATATATATATATAGGCTATATTTAATTGTTGTATGACATATTTAACTGATTAAACATTTCTATTAGCATCTAACGTTATCAGGGTGTGGTTTCATCCCTGTAGGTTAGTATAAGATGTAGGGAAAATGCAATTTTCAGGGCCTTTAATATAGTACAGACAAACAGTAATAATAACATTTAACTGTCAGTAGTTAATAATCAAGTGCCTACCTTGAAATGGACAACGAATCCTCTTCTGATAAAAGATGATATAGCAAGCTTCTGCTCTGCTCTCGTCCAGGATGAGTTCTTCTTGACTACAGAAAGAAACGTTGCGATCCATTCAGCACCCTCTAGCGGCAATAATAACTAATAATATAATGCTCCGATTCCGTACTTCTTGGGAAAACCAGCAACTTCCTGAATAAAATGTAGCATATTTATGTGTTTATATTAGCATTTAGATGTTACAATATAGTTTCCTAGCCAAAGGAAAAAGTTTTTAATAAAAAGACAACATACCTTAACCAGGAGTGGACGCGATTCCGGGTTGATGTCTCCGCTGGGTCTTAAAAGGCAAGAATGACGGCCGAATATTTCAAATATGTGAGAAAAAAGAGAGCCTTTTTTCCGTAGATAGATCGACTATGAAGCGCGCGTTTGCATCATCAATAATTAAGAGTCCAGGTGCAACGGATGTTAAAAAAAAACACAGCATAGTTGAAAGGCACTTTGATAAAGAAAAAAAAAACAATATTACTGCGTTAGAGCTTAAATAAACTTTATAACGCAAAACAACATCACGTACGCATAGCTGTTCTGTGTCAGTTAAATCAGCTGACTGTTGAAACTCAAAAATCTTGTATTTTAGCCCCTTTATCTTTTCATACACAAACATACACTACGGACAATTTAGCTTACTCAATTCACCTGTACCGCATATCTTTGGACTTGTGGGGGAAACCAGAGCACCCGGAGGAAACCCACACAACCACGGGGAGAACATGCAAACTCCACACAGAAATGCCAACTGATCCAGCCAAGGCTCGAACCAGCAACCTTTGTGCTGTGAGGCGACAGCAGTACCTACTGTGCCACCTTGTCGCCCTATTTTGATTTTTATTTGATTAATAATAAGCAGTTGGAATATACGCGCTGTCACTTTAAGAACCACGTGGATATGATTTACGGTAATGGAATATTCCCTCAATCTTTACGTTCTTTAATCACATAACAAAAGAGAGATTATGTGAATAATCACTAACACCGCATCTGCACACATTTAGGTGCACCTTGAACTAAAAGATGACTTTACATGACTGCAGGGCTTGACAATAACTTTTTGATCACCAGCCACTGCGGCTAGTAGTTTTCCACCGTTACTAGCCACTCACCATTTTCACTAGCCACAATTTTGTTGTTGGGAAAATATATTTTATATGCATAAATTTGACTTTGGCATTGCAATTAGTTTTCTTTCACAGGACTTTTCAGGGCTCATAACACTAAGGATTTACCCATTTCCTTCTCTGGCCACACCAAACTAATTAGTTTCTTGTCATAAATTTTAAATAATGTGTCAAAACACGCTAAATACTGCTGTAAACATACACTTTTTATTCAATAATTCAATTGAGATTTAAAAATATATATATTCTCACGCATCTAAAACAATGCACAGTCTGTTCTGGCTCAAAATCTTACATCAGCAGTTCACTCTGCATACAACAACATATTAAAGCAATATTATTGTAAAATATGATTATTGAACTATATTAACAAAAAATAACAGCAAGCAAAAGAAAGCAGGTAAAAAACATTCCGTGCACGATAATGGAAGGATGATGCCGTGCACACGGTTAATGTTAGGCCAATTAATAATCAGTTTAAACTTAGAATGGTTAAAGTGAAAGCGACAAAACAACTGCGGTTGTTTACTATTCACACGAGGCTTTAGGGTCAACGCTTGACAAGGGGCGTGTCTGAAGTTGGGGCTGACGCGATCGTCATAGCAGCGTCAGCCAATGAAGTTAGTCAACAATCGGCGACTGTATGAGCTGGGGTATTTGCATACAGCGATCTGATCGGCTGAGGCATCCGTTGGCGCTTAAAAAGTTAATAAATTCCCAACTCCTGTAGCGAGCAACACCACTGAAGCGGCGCCGACGGATCCAGAATGTAGTTCGGCAACGCCTGACGTCACCCATTCAAAGTGAATGGGAAGCGTTCACGCTGACTCCCCGTGTGAATGGGGCTCGTAGTGGGCAAAAGGAAAGCCTATCTCACCGTGCGCGTGATCCTTTGCTCGCGCGAAAAGCTGTTTTTGTCAGTCATGCTGCTTCTCGATTCTAAGATCACATTTACACGCATATAGACAAACGGTCAAAAACTAACATGCTAATCTGTTGTGACGAGCCAGCACTGGTAATTAAAAATGAGTTTTAGCCAGCCAAAGTGGCTAGTGGGAGTGGCTGTCTAACCCGCCACAACTGAAATCTAATGTAAATGTATATTCGTCGAAGACAAACAAACACCCGGAAATTATATCATATTAACATATAAGAAGCCTTTGCTAAATATCACACAGTTTGCATATCAAAATCATTCACAGAAATAAATCCATAAGGTTAATTTTTAAACCTTGACAGATCGGGGTAAAGTTCACAGTTCAATTGAAACGTCCATGGACGTAATAACTTACAAAGTTAGCAAAAAAAATAGATAAAGTGTCTTAAACAAAGAACAACAATCTTGGAACACTTACTATTAAGATCGCTCTTTCACGCATTGCCTTTTCCCCATCGAAGTTCAATCCTTTAAAAAGTTTTCCCGCACTGAGACGTTGACGTTACGTAAGCACAACCATCGCGTAACGAGGGCGTGGTTTAGCTCAGAGAATGATGCGTAAACATATTTTGAGTGCTTGGTTTATTTATAAATATTGGATAATAAAAGTATGCTCTATATCTTTTTGTACAGGGTACTAAGTACACGCGAGATGAAAATGTACATAACTGCAGATGTGCACCAAATAAAGTTGAACTGCAAATTAAGTTTCAAATGAAGTTACTATAAATATTGTAGTGTTTTTTTGGTTTTGTTTTAATAACAATGTGAAGAATATACAATGGTTATTATTGTATTAATTATAATAATAATTATTATAATAATATATATTATAATAATATTATTTTCACTCAGCATTTACTTTTTAATACAAACTATGAAAGGTTCTATACGGCAATTGATTATTATTTTTTTAGAACATTTAACATGTTTAAAACCTTTTTTTAATAAACAAAAGGTTATGTTACTTGTATGTTGCATAAATTCAAGAGTTCACACTTAGCTGATGATTGGTAATAAAGCTAGTTTGGCATGCTGTCCCGGGAGAGAGCCCTGAGCTCATAAGATCCTCGAGCCCGGGGCTCCCTCCCGTTTGCAGGGCGAGAGGGGAGTTTGAGCTCAGGTAGATCTCGAGAACCCCCGCCCTCCTGCTGCTTATAAATTGCTATGAGGGTATGTTGCTCGTAGAATTTGGTATAGTGCTGGTTTGTTTAAGTCAATTCACTTATGTCTCATGTTTTTGGACTGTGGGAGGAAACCGGAGGACCCGGGGAAAACCCACGCAAGCACGTGGAGAACATGAACTCCGCACAGAAATGACGACTGGCTGGGTAGAGGCCCGCGCCAGAGGCATTCTTGCTGTGAGGCGACAGTGCTAGCCACTGGGCCACCGTGCTGCCCTATAGAGGAAAAAGGGGAGGAGAGGGGGTGGAAGGAGGGATTCTTCAAGACGAAGATGACTAAGGTAGGATGCTTTGGTTATTTATACTAAGCTGGGAATCGACTGATTGGAGGATTGTGCATTAGCTTGACTCTGGGCCAGCCATGTCAATCATAAGCACGCGCTCCTCTCGAAATTAGTTTATAACTAAACTTCACAAAGTCAGAGATTGACTTAACACAAAAAAACAAGTTGGCAGAAGCTTTTTTGGATGAACTAGCAAAGTGTTGCTCACAAAACTCATCTTTTTAACTTAAAGAATAAAATCTTTGTTTAAGTTGATTGAATGTGTTAAATGTAGTTGTACAGATTTTTTTACAGATTTTTGCTGAACCAACAAAAAAAAACAAGCAATTTCAACATTTGTCAAGTTGGATTTTTTACAGTGAGACATAAACCAAAGCTAAACAATAAAATAAACCTGTAAATAGGTGAGAATGTGGTAAAATATGAAAAACGTGATAAAATCTCTCGAGAGTTTTTCTCTTTCTGGATTGGTTTTTAAAACTGTCGGTTGGGTTTAGGGAAGTGGGTGGGCAGGTGAATCGGTGCTTTTGAAAACACTATTGATTGGGTTTAGGGAAGGAGGAGCGTGGGTCAGTCAATTGGTCAGTTAGTCAGTCGACAGCAGCCCACGGTGGATTTACGCAAGGACAGCAGGCAGAGAAATTAAGATCTGGAAAATTTCTCGCGAGAGAAATTTAAGATCTGGAAAAAGCATACACAACGGGCTCTGGATTTATTTGAGAACAGCAGGCATGAATGCCACTTGCACGAGGAACTTGAGATCTAATAAATCATAGACAGCAGCCTCTGGTGGATTCGGGAAAACAAAAACTGCAAAACAATGTAGCTCCTGGGACGTATTTGGCACTCTTCAGAAATGTATATAGCAGTACGTTTTTAGAATGAGCCTGGGTTTACAAAATAAGCCATAAGTTTACACCTTTGGAAAATGCAATGTATGTAACATCTGAAATCTGATTGAAAATATTTTCTATTGATATATAGAATATATCAATAGAAAATGGTCCCCGGTTCGGGGACCACAGGATTTCATCTCTGTTATTCGCAGACGATGTTGTTCTGTTGGCTTCATCGAACATGGACCTTCAGCATGCACTGGGGCGGTTTGCTGCCGAGTGTGACGCGGCTGGGATGAGAATCAGCACCTCCAAGTCCGAGGCTATGGTGCTCCACCGTAAAAAGGTGGCCTGCCATCTCCAGGTTGGAGGAAAGTCCTTACCCCAGGTGGAGGAGTTCAAGTATCTTGGGGTTTTGTTCACGAGTGAGGGAAGGATGGAACGTGAGATTGACAGGCGGATTGGTGCAGCGGCAGCAGTAATGCGGTCGATGTACCGGTCCGTTGTGGTAAAGAGGGAGCTGAGCCGAAAGGCAAAGCTTTCGATTTACCAGTCAATCTACGTTCCTACTCTCACCTATGGTCATGAGCTCTGGGTCATGACCGAAAGAACAAGATCTCGGATACAAGCGGCCGAAATGAGTTTCCTTCGCAGGGTGGCAGGGCGCACCCTTAGGGATAGGGTGAGGAGCTCTGTCACCCGGGAGGAGCTCGGAGTAGAGCCGCTGCTCCTCCACATCGAGAGAAGTCAGCTGAGGTGGCTCGGGCATCTGTTTCGGATGCCTCCTGGACGCCTACCTAGGGAGGTGTTCCAGGCATGTCCCACCAGGAGGAGGCCTCGGGGAAGACCCAGGACACCCTGGAGGGACTATGTCTCTCGGCTGGCCTGGGAACGCCTCGGGATCCCCCCGGAGGAGCTGGAGTAAGTGTCTGGGGAGAGGGAAGTCTGGGGTTCTCTCCTAATGGTGCATTCACACCAGACGCGGAAGACGCGTCAAGCGCGAGTCATTTACATGTTAAGTCAATGCAAAGGCGCGAATAGACATGCTGCGGCGCGATACGCGTGAATGGCGCGGCGCGAATGACGCGAATTGCGCGGATGGCGCGATACGCGCGAATGGCGCCGCGTGAATTGAGCGTTTTGCGCGTTTAACGCGCAATTCGCGCGCATCGCTTCCGTTTGAAAATCTGAACTTCAGCGGACTTTCGCGCCGCGTTAACCAATCAAGAGCTTGCTCTTGTGGGGGTGTGATTATGACGTAGCGCCTGTTGTTGGTGTCTCGGGGGGAAATCCTCCAGCTGACACCGACAACAGTTCATCACACTCGACTCAGCTCAGTCAGAAGCACCGCTGAAAGCTTCCATCATCCAGGTTCAGTGTCTGGAGGAGTTTATGAGCTCACGGAGTTCCGTGCACCTCTGAAATAATCTAGTGGTCTCATATACAACTCCAAATGAATGAACGCTGTGTTTCAGCCTTCATAAAAGCACATTAACACAGTTATTCTCTCTATAAAACCCCTGTCAGCCATTTAGGAATAAAGCTACAGTCACCCATAAACAGAAGCCCTGCCCATCAGGCGAATCCGCGTCTTTTCTCAAGTCAATTTGACGCACGAATGAAGCGGATTTGTACTCGCGAATGAAGCGAGTAAACTCAAATGTTTACGCGTCTATTTACGCGCGAATAGCGCGATTTTGCCGCGCGTGCCGCGTCTGGTGTGAATTCGGCATAAGACTGCTGCCCCCGCGACCCGGCCCCGGAAAAGCGGAAGAAAATGAATGAATGATGAATGATATATAGAATACTTAGAACAATATTTCACTGAGATAAAAAAATAACTTTTTGATTGTATACACACATACACACACATAAATACATACATACATACAGTACATACATACATACATAATATTTACAAAATGCCTTCATGGTCGACGATGTTTATTTAAATTTCTAAAGATTTTTTGACATAAAATAGATCATATTCACTGTTATTCTCCAAAATATACCAATGCAATGTATGACTGGTCCAGCAATGTAAAAACCAGCTTCAGAACATTTTTCAGTTTCATCAAAGTTAAATCAACCTAACTTAAAAGCTCTGCAGCAAGTTGCCTTACAATTTTGAGTTGAGTCAACTTTTTTACAGTGAGGTTCACATATATGTTTTATGTTACTTTCACAAATAAGCTAACCATGTGTCAACTTGATTGTTTTAGTTAAAAGAGGTCCAGCTTGATGTTTTAAGCCAATTAACTGTATAAGCTGAAATTACTTGTAGGTTAATGTGATTCAACTTAAGAATTTCATGAGCAAACGATTTTTTAATGTACTAATTAATTGTAATTTTAATCGTTATAGTTTGCCAAAATATGTCGAATACTCACCACAATACGTTAAACTGAATGGCAATTAAATATCATTTCAACCATATTTTTGAAATTCTATTATATATAGACACTTTATTTGCATTGTGTATGTATATAGTGTTGAGCGTCAAGTCCCACAAGTTAACTCTACAGAAAGCTATCTGCTGGTTTTGACTGAAATCAAACCAGCACTCAAAGTATTTGATCATCATTGATATAATCCCTCTATGGGATGCACTACATTTATCTTGTGCGTGTGTGTGTGTGTGTGATCTGTCTCTCTCTTCTGGCTCTGTAATGAGGTGCTGTATCGATCTGTTGAGTGCACGTGGAAACAGCGCAGTGAGCACCTGCCAAACCGCACTAATTCAGACTGATTGCACCAGCATTACCACAATGCACAAGCAAGCATATAGGAGCCATCGCCATGGTTGCAGCATAGTGACAGCATCACAACTTCCTGCGGGTCCTTATAAGAGTTTGATGCTGAAAAAAGAAAAAATGTGCTTCTGAGGACTAAAAAAAGAACTAAAAAAGTTAAATCATGATATTTCCTCACCTTCATTTTGTTCAAAATTTTCTTTGCTCTGTGAACAAAAATGACAAAAAAAGATTTTTCATCATTTTCTTGTTGTCAATTTTTCTGAACTGCTAAAACACGTTTATTAAACCCATCACTTATTTTCTCAAAACTTTAAACAATAATCCACATTTTAAAAAAACGAATTTCATTGGAGTTGCTTTAGAGAATGAGTTTTAGCGCCTCAGCAATTGTGGAAAAACTAAAACCTTTCAACACATTATTGAAAAACACACCAATTGATTCATTATTCACTGAGAATTGTGCCTTTCCAGCTAATAAACAGAGATATAGATCACCCAAAAACAAAAATGTCCTCCCCATTTCCTCACACAAAGTGGTTTGTTAATGAATGCCTTTTTTCAATTGTTCACAAAACAAAATAAATGGTTGCGGGGTGGGGGTGGGTAGGGGGAGAAGCAGTCATTGACTTCCATTGTAGGAACAACATATGGTAACACTCATTTAGGGTGATGTAGTTAGATTGCATTAGATTCAACTTTACAGTCAATTAACATGCATGCAATACCAGCAATTGGATATAGGTATGAGTTAAAAGTGCAGTTATAGTAAACTATTGGTAATATTTACATGGATGTGCATAATACACAAGTCATATTAACTAGAATCAGATATTTACAAATAGATGAACATAATACAGGTGGCTATTTGCTGTCAGGTTGTTATTTGCTATAATGAATTGGAAATAGATACAAATATCATACATTTACAAATGTATATGTGCAGTGGTAGTGTTACAACCCTATGGTTGCCATGTCTCATCTGTCTCTACTCTGCCTAGAAAACATTTGATCACCCACTTCAGTCTGACTGCTTGCTTCTGATTGGCCTAAAGTATTTTAAAAGCTGTGACATAACTTCCTTAGTAGCCATCCTTTTTTGAGCACTTGCTTTGCGTTCTTTGAAATGGTTGTATGTTGGATAGTGCAGGAGTTTTGTATGTGTTAAAGTTTGTGACTACTGAGATTTGTTGAGTACAGTTTGTTTTATGTTTGCTTTGTTTGCAGTACTTTTGTTCTACTGGATTGTTTGACCTTTTTTTCTGTTGACATCAAATGTGCTTGCTTGTTCTGAAAATAGTTTGCAAATAGTGTATATAATATTGGGATAGTAAGGAGTATGACACCATTTAATTTGTAAAACCTTTTGATCTGTTTTTGTGTTAGGTAGTTAGGGTAGTTAATTGTATTTTCTTTTCTTCCGTTTTTGATCAGGTATGGTAGAGGTTTAAAATAAAGGAATTTTTGTTTGTTATTTTGGCCTTGTCAGCTACCAAATTCAAAGCCCAATAAAATGAAATTCTGATTTCATATTTTCTGTCTTGTCTTTCATGTTGTGCACCATCCCTAGACGGTGTGTAACAGGAGTTACACATGCACTTACTATAGTAATAATGCATTTACATGTACTAACCCTCAACCTTACCCACATACTAACCTAACATTTAATTAATTAATATTACTCAGTAGTTAAAGTGGTGATCCGGAGTGTATTTTTAAGGCTTGGTTGTGTTTATAATATGCAAAGAAATGTGTGCTCATGCTTCATTTGTAAAAAAATCACTTTATTTTTTCATATATCTTACTTTGATTATATACAGCTACTCAGCTAATATGGAAACGACTATCATATTTCCTAGTTCCTATGAAGGTCCACCCTCAAGAGTCTTTGATTGGTCAGCTAACATAATGGCAGCGTCACACCTCTACTAGCACACGCTTTGCCTCTGTGTAAATACCGTCAGTCAGTGTAACTGTAAATTACTTTTGGCAAATGCTAGCTATATATTTTTTATAATTCTCTGGAATATAATTAAACATAAACTGTAAGCACTTCTCTCTTTGTGTCATGTCCTTTAGAAGCTGAAATACAGAAACAGACGAAGTGGAAATAGCAGTGTTTGGACGCCATTTCAGCATTCTCTGCTATAACATTACAGCGCCTCTGGCCACGCCCCTTTGCTGTGCAGGGTGAATGGGTGTAACCTGAAGGGTTTATGACATCATTAACCCGGATGTATTTTTTTGTAGTCCCCAAAGTTCGTTCGCTGTAGGCTTTGCTAAGCTACTGTAACTCTGTAAAAGCCAATGTCTCACTTTGCAATGCACTTTGAACATATTACATTCAGAGATGTTGTTTATTTTCACATAGCTACATTACACATCAACTAAAGTTTAAAATATGATAATGTAGTGGACCACCCCTTTAATAATTAGTTACACTGTAAATATGTCACTTTAAAATAAAGTGTAACCCAAAGTATATTAAAGAAGTCAATGGCTGCTTCTTCAGTATATCTACTTTTGTGGTCAACAGAAGAAAGAAACTCGAATAGATTTGGAACAAGAGAGGATGAGAAAATCATTTTCATTTCTGTGTGAACTATCTCTTCACCCAAATTTATAAATTAAAATATTATATTTATAAATCCATAATGAAACTTACTGTTACAGCACAACATAAATGGCACAGTTGGTAAAGCTGAGCTGCATAGAAAAACAATAGAATGAAAACCTCTGAGAATCCACTTTCCGTGCATTTTGATCCACTTAAAATGTGGCAATGTATGACAAAAAAAATCCATTCCCGATTTGCCTCAGTGAAGATGAATAGGAGACACAATAATCAACGGCTCTCCAGAGAACCAAGAGTGGAGACACTAACCCGAGAAACTTCATTCCATTATGTGATTATAACGCTCTGTAAAAGAGATGATGACATGTAACTCTGACTGAGTTATTTTATAGTGGAGTTAGACTTATGAATAATAATAAATCAATTTACTGCTCTACTTACACTTTATCTCACACTGATCTCAGCATCAAACTGACAAACCATCCATCATTTCTGTTATCTCTGCTCCGCTTTTGCCAACAATAACACTTTGCTATTTGTTGATGCCCTGCCAATAAACATTTATAGAGGTTTGTTTTGTTTTTTTAACTTGAGCAAATTTTCACCATACAGTATAGTAGATCACAAGCCAGCATACATGATTACTAAATATACGGAATAAATGTCAAAGGGTGCACTCTTAAATTACTTCTGTGCTCCACATTCCTCCTGCATTCTGATGTTCATCATCTCTCTGGTGCTTCTTGTCCTTCTCTGAACTTGGAATCTGAAGATAAAGCCAGATCACATAAACACGACAGAACATAAATATACATCAACAGGCAAAGATGAAGGGATGTCTAAAAAATGTTGCCAAGGGCTTGGTTCATGTAAAATGCTTCTCGCTTTAGAAGACCATACGGAGTAAAATATGCAATCTCCTGGTTGTTGAATCAAACATGACGCTCACAAAATTGTTTTATACATTCTCATAGATCACATATAGGTCATTAAACACTGCAGGAAATATGCTATGCATTATGACAGGACTAGAACCAACACAAACCCAGTAATCAGAAATTTCGCTTGTTTCATCTTTTGGGTTAACAAAAAGGTCTAAACGCTCATCAATGTTAAAACAAGGAGACGTCCAATTAAGTTCACTGTCACTTTAAAATGGAAAATGAATGGTGCAAAGTGGCAAAATATTTAATATCTGATTATTTGAAAATTTTGAAATGATAGCAAACTGCTTAGTTCCCCCAAAGAGAACATGGCAGCTTTTTTGTCATATATTTTGCCAATGGTATGTGGACAATGTCAATTATACAAAAAAAGCAATATTAAATGAGAAAAAAAAAACAATAATTACATTGTCAGGCTGCAGGATGCAATTACGGTCGAATTGAAAATGTGATTATAGAAGTTGATTGAAGAGGCAGCAGCATTGGCTGCAAAAAGCACATAAATGTCACAGAAAGGACATATTCTTCTTGTACAGTAAAAAGAAAAAAATATATAAGATAAAGGTAGCTTTATAAATTTCAAGTAAACTAAATAAGACAATATTTGCATAACAGAGGTAGTTTGTCTAGTTTTAAGAAAGTTCAGATTTATGCCGCAGTCACACTATAGTTTGAGAATGCAAAGTTCTGTTGCACGGTGCCGCGAAAAGGGGCGAGATTAAACAAGATGATTAAAAAAAAGTGAGTGATTAGTTCATATTCAAAATTTCTATACAGAGATCTTCGTTTTGTTTTGATTTTCGATTGGTCTCACGTGAAGCGATTTTCGCAGATAATAAAATATAATAAATGGGAAATTGAATAAATAAAATAAATAATTCTCGTTAACTCAACGGCCGCAACTGTATCTGATCTAGCAATAACCCAAACTGCGAAACTTGATGCACGAGCTTGCGTTTCCGGTCTGTCGCATTCGCATGCATATGACTGGAAGTCTATGGGAGAAAACTGCAGTGTGATTGCGCCTTTAATTAAACAACTTTTAATAGCCTTGACAATAAAACATACTCTGCTAGTTTTAAAAATCAAAGTAAAAAAAAAGTGTTTTCTGTGTAAAAATAGATTTAATAAAACGTAATAAAATTAAGCTTATTTTTTATAATGATAACAGTTTAATATTATTTTCATCAGCCTACTGTTGAGAACTTCGCTGTTACATATCAGCATTATTATTGTTGTTATTAAATACTCACCCTTCCCAGTGATGGTTGCAGCTGGAAGGGCATCCGCTGTGTAAAACATATCCTGGATAAATTGGCAGTACATTCCGCTTTGGCAACCCCAGATTAATAAAGCGGGTAAGCCAAAAGAAAATCATTCATTCATTTTCTTGTCGGCTTAGTCCCTTTATTAATCCGGGGTCGCCACAGCGGAATCAACCGCCAACTTATCCAGCATATTTTTTACGCAGCGGATGCCCTTCCAGCCGCAACCTATCTCTGGGAAACATCCATACACACACACATTCACACTCATACACTACGGACAATTTAGCCTACCCAATTCACCTGTACCACATGTCTTTGGACTTGTGGGGAAAACCGGAGCACTCGGAGGAAACCCACGCAACCACGGGGAGATAAAGTCATTGGGCTCTGTTAACGATCTAATGATAATGATAATGATCTAAGCTCAAAGTCTAAAGTGGATGGTGTCAAAGCACTAAGGGAGTGTCCTGCTATTTTGCATGGTCTAAAAGAGTTGTGCTCATTCCCCTAATGAGTTTATGGCATAGCATGCATTAAACCAATCAGAGTTGTGTCGTGCCATGGTCCATTCAAATGATGGACGATGGTCTCAGGTGTTTGGAACAAGAGGATGATTAATTAATAAATAAAACTTTCATATTTACATGTCAACAAATCCTTTAAATATCAGGAGATGTACATAGAACCATCTCAAACCCAGACCCAACCCAGTTCTCTCAAACAAGCACAAAACACTGTCCATCTCAACCAAATGTAATTTCTTGTCTTTGGCTCTAAATATCTGTTGCTTTCGCTGCTATTGAGCAAACACATTTTATAATGACGGTACATTATGCAATTGTGATGGCAGTTGTTCTCAAGGGTTTTCCATTAGCACTGTGACTGCCAGCAGTTCATTTGCCCCAATAAAGCTGAAATGAGAGAAGACAAGAGAGTGAAAGATATTATAACATTTCTTGCTCTGACATAAAAACTAACAATTAATCGTAATTAAGGTGAATGTGCTCATTTGCTTGCTTAACACTGCAGAGAAAAAGCCAAATTAGAGAAACTTACACAACGTCCTCTTCCTAATTCTTATTTCTGTATAGCAGTGGATACAGATTATTAATGATAATTCAAACCAGGCAATCCTATTATAATTCATGTCATTAAAATAGCAGTATAAATAATTCTACTTAATTTACACCAAACGCAAACCCCCAAGCCTAAACCATCTGGATTCATTCAGAATTATTTGAGTAGAAAGTGCTGCTTGTTTGCCTACTATGTTAAGCTTAGAATACATTTACCACAACTGATGTATTTTTTAAGCAAAGAATGAATAATTCAATTCATTGTTTTGTTATGCTCCAAAACAGTACTTAAGAAGTGCATACTGATTTACATTGAGGTCTTATGAAGCTATCAGTCTGTGCATGAAACTGAGGAAAATTGTGCTTATCCTCATCCCATATGCCATTAATACCTAATTCTTCAATGCGGAAGTGGGCTCGTTTTTGCGATCGTTTTAGAACTTCCGATTCAGTTGCCTATGAGAGAAAAGACTAGGAATAATAAACTGCAGAAAACGGTCAAACTACTTGTTCTACAAACAAGTGTTTGCATGACTATACAGACAAAGCACAATAATATAAGAAGAACATCAGAAGAAGAACATCAGTTTGCAACATCAAGCAGCAGAACGAGCAGATTTTAACGTCTAAAAATGAATGGAAGTAAATGAGAGCGGAAAAAAGATTTAAATGGCTGTGCCCACTTGTACGTGGAGAATAAGGTCAATAAGGTAATAATATTGTAAATCAGAGCTACCAACTCTGATGCATTCGGCATGAGTCACGCAATTGGCAGTATTCTCACACGAAAAATCCACTTTCTCACGTTCATGCTGCACACATACCGCAAATCTGTAGCTTATCTAACAAAATAACTTACGATAACAGTCCAAAGACTAGTACACTCAAATTTAAATGTTATAGAAAAATACTGAATACAAATTATAAAAAAGAGAAAAAAATTTAAGTAAAGCAAAAACTAGAAAAATTTTGTTGAAATTTTGTAGGTTGTAATTTTAAAAAAAAAATTGCAATATTTTGCGTGAATTTAATTGTATAATCTTTCAATTTCTAAATATGCCTGGTGACTAAAATATTATTTTAATAAATATATCTGTTTAATAAATCAGTTTTGTTTAAATGCACCAAAATACATTGCCTATTCAAGAAGAAATGGATAAAAATATATATATTTTTCAAAATAGGGTGTACTCAATTATGCTGAGCACTGTAGTTAGATAAGCACTGTCACATTTGAAAATAAGTCAAGTAACATGCTTCAAAAAACAGACTAAAAAATGTAACATTGATTTAAAAAAAACAATTAGTCATAATGACAACACAATTTTTCCACACACATTACGCATTTACCCATAGCTAGGGCCACACGGAGTGGGGTTTATTTATAAACTAAATTTCGAGAGGATCACGTGCTTATGATTGAACACAGCTGGCACCTCATCAGCTCAGCATAATGCACCAATCAGACGAATCATGACTCACTATAAATTACTAAAGCTTTCCACTCCAGTCATCTTCGTCTTGAAGAACGCTCCGTTTCAGCCAGCTACTGCTATCACCTCCACAACAACTACTTCAAAAACCAGCAACTTCAACAACAACAACAACAACAATAACATCATCATCATCATCAAAACCTTCCTCTTCAAATTGCATCACACAACGCATCCGCCGCGTCTTCAACCCAGCAAGACTACAGTCCAAAATCGATCACCGTCCTCAAACTCCATCTAAACTCTCAAGACGCTGGCGATTTAAGCCATTATAATGAAGCCGAACCCTCACCGCTCTCCCAGCGGTTCACCCGTGGTAACGTACATCACTCTATAAGGGGAAGTCTCGTAACGACTAAACATTCCATACATCTTTGAAAGAGGAGACTTGCATGACTAAAACGCTGAACTCACCTTTCAGGCCTCCGCCTGTCCACAAATCCACGGCATCCTAGCAGTTTGAAACAGTTTGACTGCAAGCGTCCAGGCAATCCAATCCAAAAACCTAGTCCACAACATATCAACACGCCGATAAACATCCACGAGATGCAACGTCATCATCCAAAACTCTCGCGGGAGCGCATTCAGTCTATGGAAGGCCATTGGAGCCAAAACGTCTGCAACTATGGAAGGCCGTTAGGGACAAAAAAAAAAAAAAAAAAAAAAAAAAAAAAAGGGGTTCAGGGTTTTGATGGCTATGTATAGTTTAAAAATAAATAAATAATATTAATTAAATAATAAAACAAACTTTCCGCTGGACTGCTATGAGTGAGAGAAGCATGTTTCTGACAAATGGAGGTAAAAAAAAAAAAAAAATACCAAGGAAAAGAAACTTCCCACCAGACTGTGACAAATTGGAAGAGAATACTTCCGATGAATTGACCCACCTCTACCATCCTTGCACCATGCAACAACGAAGCTATCATGCAAAAGGGGCTTCCATTCCTCTATTAAAACAAATGGAGTGACGTTCATCCATTGACTCTGGTTCGATACATTGCTTTTAAACACATGCTATTTCGCTAAGGGGCTTAAAACGTCAGTCCACCATCACTTCACCTGCTGAACCTTAAGAGGCACTTCCAGGACCATTAGCCAATACCGTCAGCTCTCCATCTATCTGCAATCCTGCAGGGGAACAAAGGCTCACCTCTTCAATTCTCGCACATCGTGAAAACAAGCTATTATACCATGCACTAACAAGGCGCTTCCATCACAGTTGGCCATGCCCCTATTAAAACGCCTCTCATAGATACCAGCTAAAACTACTTATTATGTCCGCTGTACAAGTACAATGTTTAATTTCATTTCTGATTTTCTCGTTTTTATTCCAGAGACCACAAGAGCCAGGATCACCAGCTGAACCACACAACATACCCTCAGCTCTCTATCCGTCCGCCGTCTTGTGGGAGGACGAATGCCCACCTCTTCCATCCACAACAACTAAGCCATTGTACCACGAAATAACAAAGGGAGCTTCTATCCACAGTTGCTCTCGCTCTTACGTAGAAATCTATAAGACAAGATATCTGCTAAAATAATTAACTATGTCTGCTGTTCATGTACCTTGTTGTAAAACACTTGTACCACATTTTGATTCTCCCCTGTTTTCCCATTCCAGAGATCAAGGCAATGGGCCCCAGAAGCGGACTCTCATCCCATCCCATGCTTCCATTCACTACAGCCAGACCTATTTAGGGGTTGCCCTAAGTTCAATTGCTACAGCAGCAACGCTCTAAACGAGCTCATATACACTTACATTCCAAATACCTCTATCGTCCCACCCCCCACCGAAAACACACACACTCATCCCCGCACTAATACAGCAGTAAATGCGTCTTGCGGGAACGTCTCCATACTAACTAACATTGCACTTCTGCAACAGCTCCGCCATACCACAATTCTCTATAGCATCATTCCACCTGCAACAATGCCCTAGACGCTCCACCGAGCAGATAAGCCGCAACAGCAGCGACGCTCTAGCCGAGCCTTATTTACTTTCATCACTACTGACAGTCTCTAACATTCCCACAGGAGCACTCATGACTCTCTCCAATCCTGACCACCTCTGACGCTCCGCCAAAGCGACACCCATCCACTACACCACAGCATTAAGCACCGACGCTCTAACTGAGACCCTATTCAATTTCATCCCTACATATCACTACTGACAGCATTTAACATTCCTGCGGGAGCACTCATAACTCTCCATACTGACCACCTCTGCATCAGCATTGGTTCGCATCCCCATGCCCCCCCCCCAATCCTCAACATTCCCCAAACCCACCAATCATCAGGTCAATTCGAACTATATCCCGTAGTCACCGCAGCCTTCCTTCGGGGAGACAGATGGTCTGCCTCCTGCATGTACACCGTGACAATGAAGCCACCGTACAATGCATACAGGAGTTCCCATTCTCTGCCACTCATACCCCCGTTAAGACGCCTAGTATGGACATCAGCCAAAAGACAATTCATCATGATTAATAAACATGTTCCAGGTTGTAAAATCAAATTGCTGACTCACTCTCTCTCGTTTCTCTTTCCAGAAATTTCAACTATTGGCGCCAGAAACGGACTCCCATCCAACACCTGTTCCTCCTCATTCAGAGATGATATTGCCATAGACCATCCCCTACATGACCTCAGACAAACCTCCATACATCTCATTCCACAAGCAGTAGCTCCCAGAACCCTCCAATCATACCTCACTGCATGGAACACATTCAAACACTTCCATACAACGTACAGAACACCTTTCCCCGACTTCTCCCTCCTCTCCATCACCTCTTTCATCTCCCACCTCCATATCTCCAAAAACATACAAGCAAGCACTATCAGAAGCTACCTAAGCGGGATCCAATTCTTTCACAAACTTATCCACGGATCACCTTCTGATGCCATTAATAATTCACAAACCACTCTCCTTATCAAAGGCATCCAGAAAGCCCACCCACACACCCCCGATCCCAGACAGCCCATTACACTCAACATCCTTACTAAGTGTATGCACACACTGCGCAAAGGTTATCAATCCATCCATACGGCCCGCACCCTCGACGCCATGTTCACCCTAGCCTTTTTTGGCTTCCTCAGATGTTCAGAAATCACAACCACATCCAAGTTCAACCCCACCACACACCCCACCATCTCTGATCTAACTTTGCTTGATGAAGAAACCATTTCCTTCTTCGTCAAACAGAGTAAAACAGACCAAACGCGCAGAGGCCACTCCATATACATATTTGACATTCCATCCCCCACTCACCCCTTCCAAACCCTCCTAGCATTCCTACAGCTAAGGACATCACAAGAGACCAATCCCGCCTCCCCACTTTTCACCGACGATGCTAATCGTCCAGTAACCTGTTTCTGGTTCCAGAAACACCTCAAAGAAATTCTTCGCATATCAGGCTTTCCCCCCGATTCCTTCTCTAGCCATTCCTTTAGAATCGGAGCCGCCACAACAGCAGCCCACAACGGGCTCTCTCAAAACCAAATCCAAGCCCTCGGCCGCTGGTCCTCAGACGCCTTCAATACATACATACGATTCAGCCGACTCCATCTCAAAGAAGCACAGCTATCACTAACCAGACGACACACTCCACCCTGATCACAAAGACCCCACCCCCCCACTCCCCCCTTTTGTTTCTCCTTCTTCCGCCTTCCCTCCTTCCCGACTTGACCACCATCCCTTCCTCCTATAGTGTTGACTTCCACTACCATTCTCATCCTTCTACCTAAGCTAACCCTGACTCCCCCCGAAACCCTTCTCCTGACTCCGTGGAAGTCCAACACTACA
>CAIGQQ010033975.1:1031709-1071023 GCA_903798035.1 Danio albolineatus | reverse complement strand
GAAGCCGAGAAAAAAACAACACAGATGATTTCTGTTAAATATCCCAAACATGTTTTGTTTTCCCTCATTCAGCCTCACAGTGTGCTCCTCCGTGCATTTTCATTAGCCGCAAAAGTGTGTAATTTGGCTCCCTGGAGCTGCTTATAGGTACAATTTGCAATAGCTAAGATCCAGTGTCCGCTGGTACTTATCTGTAAACATGGGCAGCATCACCAATGTGCTTGGCAAAAATTACTGGCTTGGAACAACATTTTAGAGCTGCAAAAAAATTATTCTGTAGATTTTTACCATTCAATTATCCAATTTTGATTATAAATGAAATCATTCATATTTTTGTCTCTGCCTCAAAATGCCAGAACATTGTGCATTCTGTTCCAGCTCTAATATGAATAAATATTAAAGGTGCAATACTGTTGGTGGTTGTCACCAGAAACATTTTTTTGTTGTGCTGGTTGAAATTCTCTCCACATTCCAACAGTAATGATTAAAGTAAATAATCTAAAAGTATTTATATGTATTTTTATAATCTGGGTATGGCATAAGACTAAAAAATTTTCATCCAATTAAAATTTGTCTGACCGACAATTCCCATTATTCTGATAAGAAGCCCAAACTGTCAGCAAATGTAGATTTGTACATCTATGCACCCCTGCTCACGCAGATCCGCCTTTGCGGAAAGTGACAGTGGAAAAAACTAAAGCAGAATCAAAACTGTTTAAAATCCTGAATCAGTATTGGCATTACTTTAGCGGGCTGGAGGATGACACCACAGCTAAAGAAATTATCTTAGACAGGTAACATTGTGTTTAAAAACTGTATTATAGTCACGCAAAGCTTATGTAGATTTTGTTGTTACGAATGGGTTATATGCACAGAAGTGTTGTTCAGCCACTGAAATCTTCTGGCGAAAGCTTGACGTGACTATTTTCAATTTCATGAGGGACCTTTAACAGCATCCATGATGCAGATTTCTATTTAGTTTAACAACAAAACATCAGTAAACAGCGCTATTCCGCCTATCCTGCTTTAGTGAGGTGAAGTTGGTTTTATATTCACTTTGGTTCATTTTTGAACAATAACAACCAGTGACGTGTCCCTATATTGCTTACCATGCTACTTTGAATATTCGGTCTGAAATAGCATGTGAGTATGGCATAGTAATAAAGGTAATTCCTGCACCCCACCGGCCACCCACTAACCACAGAGTGGACGCTTTACGACAAAGTGCGTGAGAGAGTGAGACCAGCAATACTTGCATGCATGAAATATTGCATATCATGACAAGTTTTGCACGCTAACTACACAACTGAAAATGTACTAGATATAATACAGTTTTTCATTTGGAATTGTAGTATTATAAAGTCCTAAAAAGTTTTATTACTGGCGAATGACATGATCCAGTGGGTTGTCTACTGTAATCTTTAAGATGTGCATTCGTGATTTAAGGAGGCGTGGCTTTGGACGGCAGGGGAGGGACTGTGTTTCAAAGATACTATGCAAACGGATAGCATTTTGGCAGATCACCTACTGCACCTTTCATAGTAAACCCAAACGGTGGTAAAAAAGATGTGACCCATTCTAAACCCATAAGACTGTTTAAAACACAAATTATTGAAATTAAATCTTAGAGATTACTGTCCCTCCACTAAACATCTATTCACCCCAAATTGGCATCTCAAAATGCACATCTTTTGTTTCTAATGTCATTCACAAAAAGATTTGAAGTTGTGCAATAAAATGTTTTAAAAGTGATCTGTACTAACCATCAGAACGTGCAAGAAGTAGAAGATGTTTTATTTAGAATATTAAAGAAGATCGTGGTCATTGATGATTTCTAAAATGCAAGTCAACAACTTCCTACATACACAGCCAAAATGAAATGAATACCTGTGGCATGAGGCCTTTTGATGAGGCATTGAGGTCTTTTGAAACAAACCAATTGGTCTGTGCAAGAAACTGAACTTTATTTACAGAATTATTACCTTTAAACCACAGAATTCTCACAAAGATTTGGAGCACAACTTTGCGTCCCGTGACACTTGACATTTAACCCACTAAAGAATTTTGTGTTTAATAGACATCTAATTTACATCTAAACATAACCACCATATAATTAAAAGACCTCTAACGAATATAAAAAAAATTTCATAGATATTATTGAACTGGGTCTGCCTACTAAAAATCACATAGCCTATTCATACAAAAAATTAATGCAGGATAAATCTGACAACTCTTATTATATCAAAAGAAATTGGTAATTAAAGTTAAACACTGTAATAGAGGATGACATGTGAGAACAAATATGCACAAATTGTCATAAGGGCATAAGCAGTCAAATATGGAAGGAGTTCGACTGGAAGATGAAGATGAGGTTCTTCAGAGTTCCATTAGTAGTAGCCAAATTCGATAGTTCTATACAATTATAAAACTTTAATAAAAAACACAGTAAAAAAAAATCATAGACAGTTTGGCTAAAACCAGGCTAAATTGGGCATGTCAATAAAAATTTAATAGATGACATTTAAGAATTACCCAAAAGACTACTCATCATATACCCAGATGAGACTTCACACATTTAGTCATTCTTTATATTTGATGACTAGTCAAGCTTTGGGCTTTTCTTAGAGGTCTATTAGATTTTAACTGAAAGTCCAAACATATACTGTACTGTATATATATTTTTAGCCAACCTGTCTATGTTTTGACGTCCATTAGACTTCTTTTAAACACACACACAAAAAAAATCCTTGCTGAGAAGTTGATGCTGTTAATTTATAATAGAAAGTTAAGATGCATTTGTTTTTTATCAAGATAGTACTCGGATACACAATCTCGATCCGGAATACCTCACAAATTCTCAATGTTTGGTAGACATCACTATGCAAGAGGATTTGTGTTTTCCAGAGAGTTGTGAACTCATTTGTAGAGGCTGTGGATGTAAATAATGCTCAGTTTCTTCCACAGACTGATCAATTTAGTTCATAAGACTACAAAGTATTACAAGAAGCCACAGGTATTAATTTTGTTTTCCCTATGTGTGTCTTTGACTCTCAAAGTGTTGTTAGACATTGACTTGTATTTGATAAGAACCACAGTTCCAACTAAAAATCTTCTTTATTGTTCTACCGAAGGAAAAATTAGATGGTGAGTAAATTAGCAAATAATGAGCATTCATTCCTTCATGTCTTAATAGAACTTCTGACTGGTGTAACAACTGATATTCACCTTCAGCTATCAGCTACAAAAATGTAAAGGCCTTCCTTCAGAAGCTCAATACTCAACCTTTTTCCAAAGACCGATTCTTGTTTATTGCTGTTCATGGCTCTCTGTCACCCCTCGTCTCCTTCAGCCAGAGTCTAGCATTTAAGAACAGATTACTGCTGGATTATGGGTATGGTCCAAAGTGCTCTCTCTGCTCCCAGAGCACGTCCCTACAGCCCCCGATGTCCACTCAGAGAAAGCAGAGAGCCTTTTCTCAGACCGCTAGTCCACGACTGACTGTGTTCTTCCTGGGAGAGAAATTTACAGAATTAGAGGCTTGCTGTCTCTAGACTTCAGCGACATAGACAGAGGCTTTTTTTGACAGGTAAACTCAATGGCCTCTTGGCAATGGCATGGACTTTCAAGAAAAATTACTTTTTGAAAGCTATTTCTTCAGACAGGGGAAGTCAAAAGTTGCTCATGGTAAGCGTGTACAGTTCTTAAAGGGTACAAAGTACAAAGTGTTACGCAAAAACATAACGTTTCCTTTTACGGTCTAAAATACACTGCAATTAAACCCCTCAGCAGTCACTTATAATGCTGCCAAGAGCAGTAATGTGCTAATTTGCCTCTCGGGTTTACATTGACATTTTCCACAGTTCTGGGGTGTGTAAAGGACAGAAAATTGTTAGGCATGTTATAAATGTACTTGAACGGCAACATATCTAGGCAACAACTTAGTTGCGTAAAAGTTTCTTAGCCACATTTAAGCATTCCAAGCATACAATTATATTTTGAGTTTTACAAATAGGGGATTAAATCAAAATAACTTTGAAGCAAAATAACTTTGTGAAGGCCCATTTAAAAAAAAGAAGAAGTTTTTTAATGTTCTGATAGTGTAATGGTCTGGACTACAAACAGCATGGTCTCATTCGGGCATTTCTGGAGATCGTAAATTATGTTGCCAGAAGTGTGTATGGCTGCATTTCCTCTTTAAAAGAACGCTATGTGGTGGTATGATGTCGTTCTTTTTCACGCTTGCCGGCTGACTGTTTACCTCTGTATGATCGACCTTCTGCGGTTACCAGTTTGTCCTGTTAGCTCACAATATGCGTCAGTGGAGAACGGTTCCAGAAAGTGAATAAGATATAAACCAAAGCTAAACAATAAAATAAACATGTAAATAGGTGAGAATGTGGTAAAATATGAAAAACATGATAAAATCTCTCGAGAGCTTTTCTCTTTCTGGATTGATTTTTAAAACTGTCGGTTGGGTTTAGAGAAGTGGGTGGGCAGGTGAATCAGTGCTTTTGAAAACACTATTGATTGGGTCTAGGGAAGGAGGAGCGTGGGTCAGTCAATTGGTCAGTCAGTCAGTTAGTCAGTCGACAGCAGCCCACGGTGGATTTACGCAAGGACAGCAGGCAGAGAAATTAAGATCTGGAAAATGTCTCGCGAGAGAAAATTAAGATCTGGAAAAAGTATACACAACGGGCTCTGGTGGATTTATTTAAGAACAGCAGGCATGAATGGCACTTGCACGAGGAACTTGAGATCTAATAAATCATAGACAGCAGCCTCTGGTGGATTCGGGAAAACAAAAACTGCAAAACAATGTAGCTCCTGGGACGTATTTGGCACTCTTCAGAAATGTATATAGCAGTACGTTTTTAGAATGAGCCTGGGTTTACAAAATAAGCCATAAGTTTACACTTTTGGAAAATGCATTGTATGTAACATCTGAAATCTGAAAGAAACCATTTTCTATTGATATATAGAATACTTAGAACAATATTTCACTGAGATTTAAAAAAAATACTTTTTGAATGTATACACACACACACATAAATACATACATACATACATTACATACATACATACATAATATTTACAAAATGCCTTCATGGTAGACGATATTTATTTAAATTTCTAAATATTTTTTGACATTAAATAGATCATATTCACTGTTATTCACACAAATATATCAATGCAATGTATGACTGGTCCAGCAATGTACAAACCAGCTTCAGAACATTTTTCAGTTTTATCAAAGTTAAATCAACCTAACTTAAAAGCTCTGCAGCAAGTTGCCTCACAATTTTGAGTTGAGTCAACTTTTTTACAGTGAGGTTTACATATATGTTTTATGTTACTTTCACAAATAAGCTAACCATGTGTCAACTTGATTGTTTTAGTTAAACGAGGTCCAGTCTGATGTTTTAAGCCAATTAACTGTATAAGCTGAAATCACTTGTAGGTTAATTTGATTCAACTTAAACATTTCAGAAGCAACCAATTTTTTTATGTACTAATTAATTGTAATTTTAATCGTTATAGTTTGCCAAAATATGTGGAATACTCGCCACAATACTTTAAACTGAATGGCAATTAAATATCATTTCAACCATATTTTTGACATTCTATTATATATAGACACTTTATTTGCATTGTGTATGTATATAGTGTTGAGTGTCAAGTCACACAAGTTAACTCTACGGAAAGCTATCTGCTGGTTTTGACTGAAATCAAACCAGCACTCAAAGTATTTGATCATCATTGATATAATCCCTCTATGGGATGCACTACATTTATCTTGTGCGTGTGTGTGTGTGTGATCTGTCTCTCTCTTCTGGCTCTGTAATGAGGTGCTGTATCGATCTGTTGAGTGCACGTGGAAACAGCGCAGTGAGCACCTGCCAAACCGCACTAATTCAGACTGATTGCACCAGCATTACCACAATGCACAAGCAAGCATATAGGAGCCATCGCCATGGTTGCAGCATAGTGACAGCATCACAACTTCCTGCGGGTCCTTATAAGGGTTTGATGCTGAAAAAAGAAAAAATGTGCTTCTGAGGACTAAAAAAAGGACTAAAAAGGTTAAATAATGATATTTCCTCACCTTCATTTTGTTCAAAATTTTCTTTGCTCTGTGAACAAAAATGACAAAAAAAAAAGATTTTTCATCATTTTCTTGTTGTCAATTCTTCTGAACTGCTAAAACGCATTTATTGAACCCATCACTTATTTTCTCAAAACTTTAAACAATAATCCACATAAAAAAATAATAAAAAAATCATTGGAGTTGCTTTAGAGAATGAGTTTTAGCGCCTCAGCAATTGTGGAAAAACTAAAACCTTTTAACACATTATTGAAAAACATACCAGTTGATTTATTATTCACTGAGAATTGTGCCTTTCCAGCTAATAAACAGAGATATAGTTCACCCAAAAACAAAAATGTCCTCCCCATTTCCTCACACAAAGTGGTTCGTTAATGAATGTCTTTCTTCAATTGTTCACAAAACAAAACAAATGGTTGGGGGGTGGGGGTGGATAGGGGGAGAAGCGGTCATTGACTTCCATTGTAGGAACAACATATGGTAACACTCATAGGGTGATGTAGTTAGATTGCATTAGATTCAACTTTACAGTCAGTTCACATGCATGCAATACCAGCAATTGGATATAGGTATAAGTTAAAATTGCAGTTATAGAAAACTATTGGTAATATTTACATGGATGTGCATAATATACAAGTCATATTAACTAGAATCAGATATTTACAAATAGATGAACATAATACAGGTGGCTATTTGCTGTCAGGTTGTTATTTGCTATAATGAATTTTAAATAGATACAAATATCATACATTTACAAATGTATATGTGCAGTGGTAGTGTTACAACCCTATGGTTGCCATGTCTCATCTGTCTCTACTCTGCCTAGAAAACATCTGATCACCCACTTCAGTCTGGCTGCTTGCTTCTGATTGGCCTAAAGTATTTTAAAAGCTGTGACATAACTTCCTTAGTAGCCATCCTTTTTTGGACACTTGCTTTGCGTTCTTTGAAATGGTTGTATGTTGGATAGTGCAGGAGTTTTGTATGTGTTAAAGTTTGTGACTACTGAGATTTGTTGAGTACAGTTTGTTTTGTGTTTGCTTTGTTTGCAGTACTTTTGTTCTACTGGATTATTTGACCTTTTTTCCTGCTGACATCATGTGCTTGCTTGTTCTGAAAACAGTTTGCAAATAGTGTATATAATATTGGGATAGTAAGGAGTATGACACTTTTAATTTGTAAAACCTTTTGATCTGTTTTTGTGTTAGGTAGTTAGGGTAGTTAATTGTATTTTCTTTTCTTCCATTTTTGATCAGGTATTGTAGAGGTTTATAATAAAGGAATTTTCGTTTGTTATTTTGGCCTTGTCAACTACCAAATTCAAAGCCCAATAAAATGAAATTCTGATTTCATATTTTCTGTCTTGTCTATGTTGTGCACCATCCCTAGACGGTGTGTAACAGGAGTTACACATGCACTTACTATAGAAATAATGCATTTGCATGTACTAACCCTCAACCTTACCCACATACTAACCTAACATTTAATTAATTAATATTACTCAGTAGGTAAAGTGGTGATCCGGAGTGTATTTTTAAGGCTTGGTTGTGTTGATTATATGCAAAGCAATGTGTGCTCATGCTTCATTTGTAAAAAAAAATCACTTTATTTTTTCATATATCTTACTTTGATTATATACAGCTACTCAGCTAATATGGAAACGACTATCATATTTCCTAGTTCCTATGAAAGTCCACCCTCAAGAGTCTTTGATTGGTCAGCTAATATAATGGCAGCGTCACACCTCTACTAGCACACGCTTTGCCTTTGTGTAAATACTGTCCGTCAGTGTAACTGTAAATGACCTTTGGCAAATGCTAGCTATATTTTTTTTATAATTCTCTGGAATATAATTAAACATAAACTGTAAGCACTTCTCTTTTTGTGTCATGTCCTTTAGAAGCTGAAATACAGAAACAGACGAAGTGGAAATAGCAGCGTTTGGACGCCATTTCAGCTTTCTCTGCTATAACATTACAGCGCCTCTGGCCACGCCCCTTTGCTGTGCAGGGTGAATGGGTGAACCTGAAGGGTTTATGACATCATTAACCCGGATGTATTTTTTTGTAGTCCCCAAAGTTCGTGCGCTGTAGGCTTTGCTAAGCTACTGTAACTCTGTAAAAGCCAATGTCTCACTTTGCAATGCACTTTGAACATATTACATTCAGAGATGTTGTTTATTTTCACATAGCTACATTACACATCAACTAAAGTTTAAAATATGATAATGTAGTGGTCCACCCCTTTAATGAATAGTTACACTGTAAATATGTCACTTTAAAATAAAGTGTAACCCAAAGTATATTAAAAAAGTCAATGGCTGCTTCTTCAGTATATCTACTTTTGTGGTCAACAGAAGAAAGAAACTCGAATAGATTTGGAACAAGAGAGGATGAGAAAATCATTTTCATTTCTGTGTGAACTATCTCTTCACCCAAATTTATAAATTAAAATATTATATTTATAAATCCATAATGAAACTTACTGTTACAGCACAACATAAATGGCACAGTTGTTAAAGCTGAGCTGCATGGGAAAACAATAGAATGAAAACCTCTGAGAATCCACTTTCCGTGCATTTTGATCCACTTAAAATGTGGCAATGTATGACAAAAAAAATCCATTCCCGATTTGCCTCAGTGAAGATGAATAGGAGACACAATAATCAACGGCTCTCCAGAGAACCAAGAGTGGAGACACTAACCCGAGAAACTTCATTCCATTACGTGATTATAACGCTCTGTAAAAGAGATGATGACATGTAACTCTGACTGAGTTATTTTATAGTGGAGTTAGACTTATGAATAATAATAAATCAATTTACTGCTCTACTTACACTTTATCTCACACTGATCTCAGCATCAAACTGACAAACCATCCATCATTTCTGTTATCTCTGCTCCACTTTTGCCAACAATAACACTTTGCTATTTGTTGATGCCCTGCCAATAAACATTTAAAGAGGTTTGTTTTTTTTAACTTGAGCAAATTTTCACCATACAGTATAGTAGATCACAAGCCAGCCTACATGATTACTAAATATACGGAATAAATGTCAAAGGGTGCACCTTTAAATTACTTCTGTGCTCCACATTCCTCCTGCATTCTGATGTTCATCATCTCTCTGGTGCTTCTTGTCCTACTCTGAACTTGGAATCTGAAGATAAAGCCAGATCACATAAACACGACAGAACATAAATATACATCAACAGGCAAAGATGAAGGGATGTCTAAAAAATGTTGCCAAGGGCTTGGTTCATGTAAAATGCTTCTCGCTTTAGAAGACCATACGGAGTAAAATATGCAATCTCCTGGTTGTTTAATCAAACATGACGCTCACAAAATTGTTTTATACATTCTCATAGATCACATATAGGTCATTAAACACTGCAGGAAACATGCTATGCATTATAACAGGACTAGAACCAACACAAACCCAGTAATCAGAAATTTCGCTTGTTTCATCTTTTGGGTTAACAAAAAGGTCTAAACGCTCATCAATGTTAAAACAGGGAGACGTCCAATTAAATCAATATAGGCTGTGTTTACAGTTGACAAGTTCACTGTCACTTTAAAATGGAAAATGAACAGTGCAAAGTGGCAAAATATTTAATATCTGATTATTTGAAAATGGAAATGTTAAAAAAATGACAGTAAGCTCAACTTTCCGTTAAAAAAAAACCCAGTTGAAATGATAGCAAACTGCTTAGTTCCCCCAAAGAGAACATGAAATGGCAGCTTGCCTTTTTTGTCATATATTTTGCCAATGGTATGTGGACAATGTCAATTATACAAAAAAGCAATATTAAATGAGAAAAAAAAAACAATAATTACATTGTCAGGCTGCAGGATGCAATTACGGTCGAATTGAAAATGTGATTATAGAAGTTGATTGAAGAGGCAGCAGCATTAGCTGCAAAAAGCACATAAATGTCACAGAAAGGACATTTTCTTCTTGTACAGTAAATAGAAAAAAAACTATAAGATAAAGGTAGCTTTATAAATTTCAAGTAAACTAAATAAGACAATATTTGCATAACAGAGGTAGTTGTCTGGTTTTAAGAAAGTTCAGATTTATGCCGCAGTCATGCTATAGTAGGTTGAGAATGCAAAGTTCTGTTGCACGGTGCCGCGAAAAGGGGCGAGATTAAACAAAATGATTAAAAAAAGTGAGTGATTGGTTCATATTTTAAATTTCTATACAGAGATCCTTGTTTTGTTTTGATTTTCGATTAGTCTCACGTGAAGCGATTTTCGCAGATAATAAAATATTATTAATAAATAATATAAATAATTCTCGTTAACTTAACGTCCGCAACCGTATCCGATCTAGCAATAACCCAAACTGCGAAACTTGATGCACAAGCTTGCGTTTCCGGTCTGTCAATTTCGCGTGCATATGACTGGAAGTCTATGGGGAGAAAACTGCAGTGTGATTGCACTTTATGGTATAACATGCATTAAACCAATCAGAGTCTCATCTCCCATTCCCTCTAAGAGTCAGTTGTGTCGTGCCATGGTCCATTCAAATGATGGACGATGGTCTCAGGTGTTTGGAACAAGCAGAGGATGATTAATTAATAAATAAAACTTTCATATTTACATGTCAACAAATCCTTTAAATATCAGGAGATGTACATAGAACCATCATAAACCCAGACCCAAACCCAGTTCTCTCAAACAAGCACAAAACACTGTCCATCTCAACCAAATGTAATTTCTTGTCTTTGGCTCTAAATATCTGTTGTTTTCTCTGCTATTGAGCAAACACATTTTATAATGACAGTACATTATGCAATTGTGATGGCAGTTGTTCTCAAGGGTTTTACATTAGCACAGTGACTGCCAGCAGTTCATTTGCCCCAATAAAGCTGAAATGAGAGAAGACAAGAGAGTGAAAGATATTATAACATTTCTTGCTCTGACATAAAAACTAACAATTAATCGTAATTAAGGTGAATGTGCTCATTTGCTTGCTTAACACTGCAAAGAAAAAGACAAATTAGAGAAACTTACACAACGTCCTCTTCCTGATTCTTATTTCTGTATAGCAGTGGATACAGATTATTAATGATAATTCAAACCAGGCAATCCTATTATAATTCATGTCATTAAAATAGCAGTATAAATAATTCTACTTAATTTACACCGAACGCAAACCCCCAAGCCTAAACCATCTGGATTCATTCAGAATTATTTGAGTAGAAAGTGCTGCTTGTTTGCCTACTATGTGAAGCTTAGAATACATTAACCACAACTGATGTATTTTTTAAGCAAAGAATAAATAATTCATTTCATTGTTTTGTTATGCTCCAAAACAGTACTTAAGAAGTGCATACTGATTTACATTGAGGTCTTATGAAGCTAAATGATCAGTCTGTGCATGAAACTTATGAGCATGAGGCTTATCCTCATCCCATGTCATTATGACCTTATTCTTCAATGTGGAAGTGGGCTCGTTTTTGCGATCGTTTTAGAACTTCCGATTCAGTTGCCTATGAGTGAAAAGACTAGGAATAATAAACTGCAGAAAACGGTCAAACTAATTGTTCTACAAACAAGTGTTTGCATGACTATACAGTAGGGCTGTAACGATACACCAAACCCACGATTCGGTTCGTATCACGATTTTTGACCCTCGATTCGATTCGTATCACGATTTTTTTTCGTGAGGGGGGGGGAAACTTTTTTTTTTTAAAACAATATTTTTTATCAAATAACATTTGAAAAATCTTTATAAACTGAACACCAAAGAACAAGATTAACCATGCAAATTATTAACTATATAAATAGCCAAATATAAAATAAATAAATAGCCAAAGCTATAACACTTCTGTTTTTTTGTAACAAAATACTGTTGAAAAACAAACAGAACTAAACTCCATTGTGGAGATGATTCGAGCATGTTGAAAATTATTTTTCAATCAAGTTCTCTTACATTTAAGAGATGTAAACTTTGCCTGACAAATGAAAAATCGACCGCAGAAGTCAGACGAACAGGTGCAGCCATCAATTAGTGATGCATTTAAGCGATGCACAAAATATAGGAGGCACAATGTGAGGTGGAACAAATGCACTGATGCAGTAACCAAGAATCTTTGCGAAAAAAATAGTGTCTTTCAATAGGAGACCTCGTAACCACACCCAACAGCTATAATGAATTGTCCGGACGTACATATTTCTCCAAAACAGCTATTCTACGAGCCTACAAACGTATCCGTGGTGAGCTGCAACAGCCCAATTCCACCACAGTCGAGTATTTTTCACTTACAACAGATGTGGTCGAGTAGCCTACAAAAATGGCACTTTACATGTCGCTAACTTTCCATTTCATGGACACGGAATGGACACTGGCGTCAAAATGCCTCCAAACTGAACCTAGCTGTGCCCAACACAATTGAGAAGATGGAGAAAGCCCGCACGGACCGTGCCCTTTCTGCTGTGAACTATTAAATTCTTATTTTCCCCGGACGGAACAAATTTTCACCGCACAGTTGCAGGCACAAACAAAAATATAATTCATACATTTTTCTTGGAAAAAAATATATTTTTTAAACGAATTTCGTTAGGTATAAATTTTATCTTAAAATTGATGTAGTTTTGGTTGGTCAGTTATTTACTAGATAAAAAAGAATAATGAATAACCTTTGCGGTGATGCGCTTCAAAACAAGCGCGCTAAATGCTTCAGCGTCAAAACACAAGTTGCCGTGAGATTGTGTTGGTTCGGTAGGCCTAAATAAAATAGCCTAAATAAAATGAAAGTTAAATATTCATAGTTTCAGAGAACCCCATATTAAAGTCGGGACATCTGGTGAACGCCCATCCCTCTCTGTGCAGCCAGATTAACAGTGTGAGCAAAGCATCTTATATGCGGTTAAAAAAACGGCCGCTTCGACAGCATTGGCAATGCATAACTTTTGATATGCTGATCTTCCGATCTATCACAGCCTCTTTACGTATTCTGTGTGTACTTTACGTATCATCTGTATGTTGGTTGTGTTGCCTGTCACTTAAAGCACTTACGGCATATTGTGTGGGTCTTGTCGAGCAATTGCCATCCGTTATCTCCACTGGGTAGCTGAAATGTTGCTATACTGCTGACTTATATGAAGAGGGAGGGTCTGCAATCTCTGGGTTAGTTGCCATGTTTCCTCACGTTCTTCTTCAACTTGCTCAACTTTTGCAGGAAGGCGTTACATGATTGAAAAGTTAGTCACGGGTGTGTCGCGATTCTTCCTTATCACATCGCAACACAGGATCGTGGATCTTAGTGTCGCGATTTCGGTTTCATATTGCGTATCGTTACAGCCCTACTATACAGACAAAGCACAATAATATAAGAAGAACATATCAGTTTGCAACATCAAGCAGCAGAACGAGTAGATTGTAACGTCTAAAAATGAATGGAAGTAAATGAGATTTAAAAAGATTTAAATGGCTGCGCCCACTTGTACGTGGAGAATAAGGTCAATAAGGTAATAATATTGTAAATCAGAGCTACCAACTCTGACGCATTCGGCATGAGTCACGCAATTGGCAGTATTCTCACACGAAAAATCCACTTTCTCACGTTCATGCTGCACACATGCCGCAAATCTGTAGCTTATCTAACAAAATAACTTACGATAACAGTCCAAAAACTAGTACACTCAAATTTAAATGTTATAGAAAAATACTGAATACAAATTTTAAAAAAGAGAAAAAAATTAAGAAAAGCAATAACTAGAAAAATTTTGTTGAAATTTTGTAGGTTGTAATTTTTTTTTTTTAAATTGCGATATTTTGCGTGAATTTAATTGTATAATCTTTCAATTTCTAAATATGCCTGGTGACTAAAATATTATTTTGATAAATATATCTGTTTAATAAATCTGTTTTGTTTAAATGCACCAAAATACATTGCCTATTCAAGAAGAAATGGATAAAAAATATATATTTTTCAAAATGGGGTGTACTCAATTATGCTGAGCACTGTAGTTAGATAAGTACTGTCACATTTGAAAATAAGTCAAGTAACATGCTTCAAAAAACAGACTAAAAAAATGTAACATTGATTAAAAAAAAAACAATTAGTCATAACGACAACACAATTTTTCCACACACATTTTTACGCATTTACCCATAGCTAATAGCTTAATAAATCAAACATAACTTTTGCCTGATTAGCTCACATAATGATAAACGCCTTCTTTTGCTCTGTAAAGCTAGATTGTTCAACTCAAGATGTTTGCAGAAAGCTCTGTGAATATCCTGTTATCAGAATTCAAACACGATTGTATTATCACCCCTGGAATCTGGGCTTATTCTCTTTGGTTTCGTAGCCTTTAGTGTTGCAGAGTTAAAGCTGTCAGATCTGAAAGGTGTAACACTCTAGATGTCAGATGGAGGAGAGGTGGGAATGGCACCTGAAGTTTATCCATCCCCCTGTTTTCTTACTAATCTGACCTGGAGCCAATCCTGTCAGAGAGCGATGCTACCCTATTCATTTCATTTTGTTTTGTTTTACGTTGGTTGAACAGTGGGCACACACACACACAGACCTGTGAATCAAAACATCCAGAAGATACACAAGTTTGAGATCAATAAGACTGTTCTAATGATTTTAAAAGAAGCTAAATTGGCTCAAAAATGCTGCAATCATTTGATCAAAAATACAGTAAAAATGCAATGTACAACTTGCAACGTACAATTTACAATGTAAAACATCTCTTGTTTCTGTGATATTAAAGCTGGATTTTCAGTATCATTGCACTTATCTTGCATAGCGTGTACATAATGTGTACAAACTTTTGCCTTTAATAGATTACCTAAATTAAATATAATAAAACTAATTAATGTATTGTCTGTACAGCTTCATTTCATTTGTAAGTATACATCCTTTCCTGTCATTCAGACCCAAATTCTAAAAAAAAAAAATAATAATACCACAATGTATTTACATCCACAAACGCCAGTGAAAACTGCACTGTGCCAAAAGGAAGCCCTATGTTAACAGTGTCCAGAAATGCCATCAACTTCTCTGGGCTCGGAGGCAACTGGAATGGACCATCACACAGTGGAAACATGTACTATGGTCAGAAGAATCAGTCTTTCAGGTTTTTTTTTTTTTTTTGGAGAAATGGACGTCGTGTGATCTGGAGCAAAGAAGATATGGATCATCCAGACTGTTGCCAGTAACAAGTTCAAAAGCCAGACTCTGTAATGGTAAAAAGGTATCTTGCACTTCTGTGATGTTACCATTAATGCTGAAAAGAGGTTTTGGAGTACAATCTACTTCCTTCTTTTCCAGGGACATTCATGCATATTTCAACAAGACAATGCAAAACACATTGCAAAGTCCTGGCTGCGGAGGGAGTGGATAAAGGTACTTGACTGGCCTGCCTGCAGTCCCGACCTGTCTCCAATAGAGAATGTGTGGTGCATTTTGAAGCGCAAAATGTGACAACAAAGACCCCGTACTGTTGTCCACCTTAAGACTTGTTTTTAGGAAGAAGGGGACAAAATTACACCACTAATTCACTTTATGTCTTCAGTCCCTAAATGTATTTTAGGTGTTGTGAAAAGAAATGGCACCATTACAAAGTGGTAAATGCTTTACTGTTCCAATTTTTTTTAATGTGTTGCAAAGAAACAAAATTGGAATACATGTTTATTTTGAAAAAAGAAAAAACAAAACAATAAAAATTCTGAGGAACACCTCAAATAATGTTTGTACTGTCTGCAATAATTGTCACTGAATATAACTATTTTTATTTATCACTAAACACCCAATGTTTGCTGTCAGCTGAAACAGAGTAGAATAATAAACATTTTCATAAAGTAAGACTGTAGTCCAGTCAAGGTTATTTAACATAAATACAATTGTTGTAGCTTCATTTGAATAAACAGTTTATAAACAGGGAAGCATATGCTTTTTTTGGCCCAGTTCTCAAATGAGTTCCTGAAGATGTTGCTTGCTCCTCAAACTGTTCAGGGCAGAGACACTCTGTCATATTCATATATAAAACATTTTCAGTATATGTACATTTACATTGGTAATACTAGGTAATTTATTCAAAATAACTTCTTAAGAGGGGATGTGACTTCAGATAAATTATTTGCAGTCAACTAGTCCTAGAGTATAAATTCAAACAGGTTGTATTTATTCATCATTTTGTAAAAACAAAATCTAGTGTGGAGCTGGTTTGATCATTCTGAAACTGCAGAAGTACACTGAGCAAATCATACATAAGTCTGTGTTATAAGACTGAACTTTTCCCCAGTGCCTTGTGTTGATCTTGAATGTCAGTTTCATGTTGTTTTGAAAGGCTCTTGGTGGCTTTGAACATTTATCCACCCTACCAAGCTCTGCTGTCATAACACTTCATACTTCAAGCTCACAATCACAGCAGCACTGAGGAAACGCTTTTATTTATAAGAGGTCGAACGCAAGGCAGAAATATGAAGAGAAAAAATCTAAACATATTTATGTCTTACTAGATAAAGGTGTAATCTATTTTTAAACATCTGAGAAACCGTTTGTACCCTCAATGCATCATTAGGCCCTATGCTATTATAAACAGGTTACAAAAAAGAGGTGTTTTGTAATATTAGATTACATAATATGTTATAGTAATTAATCTGTTATGAATATCTAATAACTTTAGTATTCAAAATGACACTTGACTGCTTATTTTGCATATACTCTGTAGCCTACACCAAACCTTATTTTACCAGTTAAACCCACATGAAAAAATACTAATTTATAGTAGGCCCACAAGGGTTTTTGAACCATCCCAGCAGACACAGGACTTCAACATGACGTCAGATTAACATTATATCCCAGAGTCGTGGGGACGTTGCATTTTGTTTGGAAATGAACATAGGGTTGACGTCAGAACCCAAACGTCGGGCTGACGTCAATGTCCAACATCCAACCTAAAACCAAACGTCAACATTTAACGATTTTACAGTTTGATATTATGTGGACTTTACAACTTTCCAACACTCTAAACTCAACCAAATATCAACTTCAATTGACATCCTCAGTGGACGTCAAAATAACATTGTCCTTAGATGCAGACTAGACATTGAATTTTGGTCACCTGACATCATGACCTAAATCTAACCTAATATTAACGTATGAGGTTGTTTGCCTGCTGGGATAGCAAAGAACTGGAATTTATCTGTTAATGTAAAAGTCCTGCTTGTTTGTAATTGTAAGAAATGTATTTAATTATTTATACTTTTTTGTTTGATTATTTCTTCATTTTTTTTCTGCTGTTAATATTATTTACCTTCTATCACCCTGTCATTATCTTGTTTGTTCTATTGTCATGAACCTATTGTTTAAAGTATTAAAAATAAATAGACTTTTTCTGTTGTGGTACTTATACATGCTGTCATAGTACAATTATAGTATAGTATACTAACCCTGAACTAATTACATAAAGTAGTAAAAAACCTATAGTATACTACAGAGGTTGCATTCATTAACCAAGTGTTGTAAATATTATAATAAGCCTATTGTCCAATACACTTCACTATAGTATTTTTCAAAAACACTAGGCTACTATAAAAATGACTTCAATTGGGAAGCATATTTACCTCAAAAATATCCTCAAAACACCGAAACAGGAAGCACAGCATAGATTAAGCAGTACATCAAGTGACTAAAAGGGAAGAGAGTCCTAAAATTGATCATGTTTATGTAACCCCGCCGGTCCTACCTCACCCAACCCGCTCCGAGCTGGTATCGAACCGGCGACCTTCCGCATGGGAGTCGGTTGCTCTACCAACGAGGCTCGGAGCGGGTTGGGTGAGGTAGGACCGGCGGGGTTACATTTACGTCTTGTATTAAGAGTCCCTCAGGTGTAACAAATGGGATTTTGTTTATCTACACTTCACGCCTGATTGTGTAGCATTATATGACAAACGAATAATTGATTGGCAGTATCTCGCTATTGCAGAAAACAATGAAAATGCACTTTGAAAGACATCGGACTCACCGCGGGCTTAATGATTTCCATTTATTGCCTCAGTCAGGACCGACCACATTTGGCGCCACAAAAAAAAGTAAACCCCGCCAAAGACTGTTATTCAGAGCTAATCTTCTCCTGCCCTCTAGCGGTCACCATCAGTACTGCAAGTGAGTTGGTCTGGCACTAATACAAACACAATGTGAATTCCAGGAAATAAATTGGCAAATCTCATGAAAATTCGTATATTTTTCATGTTTTATTAAACTACGTCTGTCAATTATGGCATTTTTGTGACAATTAAGCACATATTATTACACATAACTACATAATTTGTACAAAATATTACATATTGAAAGGCTACATGACTTCAGCTTATTTGTTTTTCAAGTTGTAGTTCTTAGTAGTAATGATGTTTTTTAATGTCTTTGTAGTTTTATTAACTTTTATGTTGGTTTAAAGCATACACATTTCAGTACATTAACTTAATTTTATACATCAACAAGCAAGCATATTTTTATATGACTTTAATTCTAATAATTGTTGCATTTATTTAACATTTATTTTAGATTTAAGTTCGGAAATTTCAGTATTAACAAACTAAATCAAAGAAGCATTGTAGAAATATGGTATATTTAACAACTTTATTCCATATGGAACAAGCCTCACACGATCGATTTCACCTAAAAAGAAAATGAATGCATAAAAAACAAAAATATGGTCAAAAAAAGTATTTATTTGGACTTCAGAATGGTTGACATCCAAACAGTGGGATGGTGTAGGATAAACATCACAGAGGGTTTAATCCAACCATTCAGACACTCATTAAACACAGCATCACTAGACAAAAAGTGTTCAGAGGAGCAAATAAACCCAAATGACAGTTTTCACAACCCACTACTACACACAGACGCCACTTTTGTCCCGTTGAACATCGTGTCCAGAGAAGGAGAAAGCCTATATTTTCTGTTTTATCTTAGCATACATACAATAAACACCCACTGTGGCATACGTACATACATACAATACACGCTCAATGTAGCATACATTCCCAAAATCATACTTCCAGTAACATCACATACAGTCTATTAAGTACAGGGATGCACCAAGTGCCTTAGTAATCGTGCAAGTACCATACAACATCCTATAATCAGCCTTAAATACTGCAATGCATTATAGCTTGGGTAGAAGGCTGAACTTAACAGCAAAAGTAAACGCTTTTCACAGCACAGCCTTGATTGAGTTCACTGGCAGAGGAGAGATCAACACAGATGAAGGACTCTTTTAGCATGTTTCAGATGGCAGTTTCTGTAAACTTGATATCATTTATTATCAAACACCGTCTCATCGCGTTAGCGCTGCCATACAAGCAGTACAGCAGATATGAGAGAACTTAAAGGGATAGTTCACCCAAAAATCGGATTACTCTGCCTCTTAGTTCAAAATCGGTTTGCGTTTCTTTCTTCTGTTGAACACAAAGGAATTTATTTTAAGGAATTTAGTTCTATGGTATTTTTTCTCCAGCTAAGGAAGTACAGTAAGTACCTGGTTCCATCCACCTATTTGTATGCACATTTTAGGATAGATAGCATAAAAATGCTGAATGTAAACATGTGGATAAACTCTGTAATCCTAAAAAAGTAAACAGATTTGCACATTAACTACAATGGAAAACTCTTACCAAAAAAATTCTTGATGTACTTAAATTTTTTTTTTTTTTGAAAAATCATGTAATTTTGCCGCAAAAGATGAATACAATTTAAAAAAAGTGAAAGTCCATCCTCAAAATGATCTTTTATAGTTACTTCATGTAAATTGTTTTCACAAATGGATGATAACATTAGGGGAGTGCGGGGCACAAAGTAATGCGGGGTACCCATGGCATGCTTCCGAGATTTTCACCACAGTGTCAACAGATGTCATCCTGCCGATTATTTAAAAAGTTCGGCGAAATTTGGATGAGAAACACGAGAAACCATTTCTTGCAGCATAAAAGTATTTTTATTATACTCTAGATTTTTTATTTGAAAAAAAAATCTGTGAAAGAATTAAAATAAATCTTATATTGTTGTGATTATCATTCTCTGGGCTAAAAGATCCATTCTAAAACGTAAAAAAAAAAAAACACACACAGTGACAGCTAGCCAGTTTTGGGGAAAACACGACACAGAGGGGATAGTTGTAACAGGGTGTTACAATTAAGCCACACACAGTTCTACACCAATTAAACCAAATAATTGTTTAATTTTGAGTGTTATGTTGAGAACCTTTTATATAAAAAAAGTTTTTTAAAAGAACAAATATTTTTTAATGGAAGAAATACCTTTTATTGCTAATAACGCAAATAATCGCACTGTATAATAATGCAAAATAATGCAAAAAAATCCAAACGTGTTTATGCAATAGATAAATAAATAAACATACTGTGCTGTGTAGAATTAAAACTGAGTTAAGTACTGAGGAAATATGCTATTTAAAGTAAACTGAATTGAAAATTAATTGTGTGAAATCTGACTTTAAGCATGTGTTACAACTAACCCCCTGTCTGTTACAATTTGCCCCGCGGGTGGGGTAAATAACATTTTTAGTCCTGGCACTTTTGGCAAAACTGCACAGAAATCATAGGTCAGGCGATTATACATTCAGTGCTCATTTGTAGTAGAGGCCTGTGTGTTGTTGGTAAAAAAAATATAGGTTTGTCTAACCCCATTACTTTGTTCATTATTTGGCCAAAACCAAAAAGTGTTACTTTGTACCCCGCTCTCCCCAACAGAGTTTGTTACGTTGTGTGTTGTTTTCTGCTCTGAGTACAATATATTGAGGAAAGGGATTAAAAAGATCCCCCCCCCCCCCACCCCAAATAAAAAAATAATTTACTCACCCTTGACTTGTTCTAGACCTTTTTTTCTGTTCATAACAAAATTATATATTGAAGAATGTTAAAAACCTGTAACCATTGACTTCTATAGTAGGAAAAATAAATGTTATGAAAGTCAGTGGTTACAGGTTTCAACCATTCTTAAATATATCTTTAAGAATTAAAGAATACATTCTTTAATATGTCCCTTTAAGTGGTTTCAAAGCTTGCCGAAACTACACTTATATTAGTCATATATTAGTTTCCAGCAAGTGATGTTTTTTATCCTCTAGTTAGTGCACGTTGGATGTTTTCACAAATACTTTATAAAATGTTTAAGTTACTCCCATAAAATGAATTAGCAACAATGGACGTTTAGTTAATGGCTATCAGTCTTCATCCACATTCTTTGTTTTCAACAGAACAAATAAACTCTTCACTAAATGTTAATTTTTGGGTGAACTATGACTTTAATGTGCTGCCAGAACAAGCCAAAATCTGACACTCAAGTACTTTTGTTCACGACACATGATTACAGCATGAACAGGGACAGTGTAAGCAAGATTGTGAATTTTATGACGTACACATTTTCGTGATCCTTTGGTGCTGCTAGTGCAAGCTAATGTTACGAACACGAAGACTGGATATGCTGAAGAGAAACACTGAGGAATGCGATTATAATTTCACATTTGTAACAAACAGCTTCATGTCTGACTTTTAGTTTAGTTTTTTAGTTTGACGAGGGGTGAGCAATGCCAGCACTGACCAACGGAGGGAGACTGTGAGCAGGTAAATGTCATGTATAACCACCAGAGGGCAGCATTTGTCTTAGCCCTTATGTGTACAGTATAGGAAGGTTTCCCTGGTAAATCCACACTACATGAGACTTGAGAGGTAATGCAAGGGTTCCCACACTTTAAATATATTTCCCCCCATTAATGATTACTTGATGCACATGTAATACTTTGCAATAATGTCTCTTTTATTCAAATGAATGTTTTTTAACACGAAGCAATGATGAGCTTTTACAGCATTTATTATTAACCTTTTTTCATGTTAGTAATGGTATTTTTCATAAAATGTTTCACAGATTCAAATGTAGCTTTTTAATAATATAGGGCTGCAGGATATTGGAAAACTCTGACATTGTGATGTTTTGTTTTTCGGAGATTTAGTGCAATTAACAGTGCGTTATGGTGTCCGGAGAGTCAAACAGTATTCAGGTACTGAAACTGAATGATGAAATGTAAAGTAACACAGTATAGTCTTCGTTGTATTAATATTTCAGTAAAATTATTTAAGTTACAAATGTTTTGCAATTTTTTTTGTTACAAATTTTTGTTCCCAAATGCTTTAAATTCTCTTAAATGAATTTGAAAATGCTTTTGAAACACATGCAAAGACTTATTTATTTATTCTGTTATGGTTATACTTTGCAGTGGCTCCACAAATATCATGTATTTTCAATTGTTGTTCTGATAATCTATAATCCCTCAACATTGCATGTCTTGCGATGTGGCTACTGCAGACAAAGACATTGCGATGTCGATGCTGAAACGATATATTGTGCAGCCCTATAATATATTATTAAATTAACTAAGATAAAAAAAAATGCTGTATAAACGTTTTTTTCACTGCTAGTTCATGTTTACTAAAATAATGTAATATTAACAAATATTGTTACCTTACGCGTTATCTTATTTGTTTGTTTGTTTACTAGTATTGTCCTCAACCATTTTCCTTCATTTTAATTGAAATTTTTAAGGAGTAAGTTAATATCATTAGCCAAAAATATAGGAAAAACAAGGGAAAAAAAGTCGCTGGGATGTGAGCAGATTGAATAATAAAAACATATACACATGTTAGGTCAGTCGGGCTAATATATATTAGCTGCTAATTCTCTAAAGCCAACATTTTTCTTTTTTTGTGCTTGTGTTCAATAGAAATAGAAAAAAATTAATAATAATCCTCAAATTCTGCCTTTTCCCTCCAGAAAATGTGTGATTTTTATTTGTTTATGAACAAAAAAGAGGGCCCCACGGTGGCGTAGTGAGTAGCACGTTCACCTCACAGCAAGAAGGTCGCTGGTTCGAGCACCGGCTGGGTCAGTTGGCATTTCTGTGTGGAGTTTGCATGTTCTCCCCGTGGTTGCGTGGGTTTCCTCCGGGTGCTCCGGTTTCCCCCACAAGTCCAAAGACATGTGGTATAGGTGAATTGGGTAGGCTAAATTGTCCGTAGTGTATGAGTGTGAATGTGTGTGTATGGATGTTTCCCAGAGATGGGTTGTGGCTGGAAGGGCATCCGCTGTGTAAAAAATATGCTGGATAAGTTGGCGGTTGATTCCGCTGTGGCGACCCCAGATTAATAAAGGGACTAAGCCGACAAGAAAATGAATGAATGAATGAATGAACATAAAAGATCTGCAAAGTTTTAAAGATCAAAGTGATTGCAGAACAGATATGCTAATGTCCGTAAATGGTAGGCCAATCACAACAAACTGACCAATCAGAGCAGTGAATGCTCTCAGAAAGAGGTGCTTTGAAAGAACCAATCTTTGAATGAACGATTACAGACACAGAGAAATAAGCTGATGCTGAAATGCACGTTATAAGAAAAATAAAAGTGTTTTTGACCTAGAGTGTATGTAAAAACATTACTGAAGAACTATTAAATAAAATGAGTAATAATAGGGACAACTTCCATGAAACCTCAATTAAATACAGTAATTCCCTGATATTTCCAGGTTGATCTACGAGCATGGGAACCCTATGCGGCAAATCACAGAAGGCTAACCAGAAAAAAATAATGCCTTACACGCGTTCTTAACTGTAAATAGATCCAAACCCCTCTTCATCAGGATGTAATTCATAGCATCCAGAAACAGATACGTGCCCTAGCATCATGAATAATAGTCTAATGTTAAAACGAAGTCTATTGGGAGGTGAAATCACAAAAATATTACGACCAAAAATTAGCATCACGTCCTGAGATGAGCTTAATCCTTGCATCCACAAGAGACAGTTTTGCTTCACTTCCTTGTGGCTAATCTGTATTCGGGTACATTGTGTGCTGTGTTTAGGGGAAAGGCACCACAATCAGTCTTTCTCCAGCACTGTAAAGAGAAGCACGTGCAAATCAGTCTCCCTCACATGCGGAAAAAAACATGCCCATGCTGATACAGAGCTGAGGAGTTCAGACAGAAGCTCCTTCGTTAACGGTAATTCAAGATGGCAGCATTTTTAATGGTGAGAAACATAAACATAAGACTAATGATGTAACAGCTCGAGTGGTACTTCAAACTTAAATCTGGAATATTTTTTTGATTAAATATTGTACGTAACAACACTGCTCTTTTCCATTTTTATGTAATAAACGTCGGGCTGTGCAAGCATACTGTTATGTTGATTGGATTGCGCCATTTGCGAATCCTACAGCAAAAGTAGAATCGGTGAGGAAGATGCGATTAGAGCTGTGGGCTCTGTGTATTTAAGGGAATATCTAGGTCAGTCGGGCGAATTTTGTTCACGACTGGGTTTTCCCTCCTCAAGCTGAGCTCAGGGAGGAGGGGGGGGAATGCTGAAGATCAACCCGAGATGATGTGACAGATTGGGGGCAGTGGAGTTTCTCTTGTTGGAGCTGCTGCTTTCTCTAGGGCTATTGAATATTTAGATCGGGAGGAGGAATCTGGGGGGTTACCAAAGAGAGAGTACATGAAGAGAGGTTGTATCATCCCAAAACCAAAGGAAAAAAAAGAAAATATATTTTGCATGAGACAAATTAGGCCTGCTTTTAATGATTATATTGTTTGATGATAATTATGTCTATACTTAATATTTAAACTGAGAAGACCTACACCTTACTTTATTCATTAAACTGGGAATTATGCTTCGCTTTAAATCATATATTATCACATTAAAAAAATCATTTTTCTGAGTTAAACGCACAAAAAGGTATCTCTATACAGTAAAAAAAAATACACTTGATTTTGTTCAAACTACTTAGATAAAATGGGCTGAAACAATTTTTGGGACAACTTAATTGTTTTATACTCAATCCACTTACATTTGTAAAAACTAATAAGTTAGCTTAATTTCTTCATGTTTTCCCAACACTCATTGACTGCGTGGAACCCAGCATTTTTACAGTGTAATCCCGAAAGCAAAATGTCAAAATATACATGTAAATATATTTTACATATAAACTGAGAACTGCTTTTAGATTTGTTTTGCATCATGATATTATTGTCTAAAGGCTATCATTTTTAAGTTGAAAGAAAAGGTTTGGTGGTGACATGGTGGCTCAGTAGTTAGCACTGTTGCCTCACAGCAAGAAGGTCGCTGGTTCAAGTCCTGGCTGGACCAGTTGGCATTTCTGTGTGGAGTTTGCATGTTCTTCCCGTATTCGTGTGCGTATACTCCGGGTGCTCCGGTTTCCCCCACAGTCCATTGACATGTGTTATAGGTGAACTGAATAAACTAAATTGGCCGTAGTGTATGTGTGTGAATGAGTGTGTATGGATGTTTCCCTGTATTGGGTTGCACTGGAAGGGCATACGGTGTATAAATCTTATGCTGGATAAGTTGGCGGTTCATTCCGCTGTGGTGACCCCTGATGAATAAAGGGACTAAACCGAAGGGAAATAAATGAATAAATGAAAAGGTTTGGACTTGACTAGTTGAGAGAATGTGGTATGGATTTATATCATTAATAACACTGCAAAATTTAATTTAATTTGCATCGCACATCATATCTGATGAGTGTTTTAAGGTGGATTTCTGAGAGATCAGTGTCTCACCAAAAAGACTGCAATATGTATTTACAAATGCATCTTTTTTTTACACTGGGAAATATGCTTGGCATCATATATCTGATATAAACAAGACTGTCGTATAGGTTGACCCTCACAAAAAGATGTCCAAATCATCTTAAAACCAACACGAAAAATCATAAAAACATTTTTGCGTATGAAAATGTGACCTATATTTAGTTTCGTGTTTTAGTTAATTCGCTACATTATTTATTTCAATGCTAATTAATCAAATTTCCCCCACTAAGTCAGTGTTTTAAAACACTTGTGTACCATTTGGTTATTTTGCAAAGTACTAATGTTCATAAAATCAGCTTAAGTATATGCTACGTGACACAAATCTAACTTCCAGTATGAATGTTTGCACAGAGCTCATGTGAACAGCATAAAAAATGAAACACTAAAATGCCAAATCCATGGATGCTTTTTTGTGTGTGTGTTTGTGAAAAAAAAGGTTAAACACTCCCCAAACTAATATAAATGGCTCAGACTGTTGATATCATCATTTGTTTACTTATTGGTCGCAAATGTTGTCGTTCTAGTCTCCCTGCCTGCTCTTGTCCTCGGCTGTACAAGATCGACACATAAAAAAAAGAATCTACCCCAAAATGTATATACAAGTAAATCTACTATTTTACCACAGGTTTCTTACAATTAGTTGGTATATTGGGTTTTCTGCATCTCATATATGTATACAGCTCGGCTATGTCGTTACTTAGAAGTATATCGCTTATTCTACAAACCAAAGGCATTACAATTCAAGTACAGTATATCTCTATTTACAACAGCTCAAAGGCTAGACGGTCTTTGAGTGACAGTTGCTTTTCTATTATATATATTCACACACGGTCCAGTTCTGGAGGGAGGGGCTTGTTAGATCAGTCCTCCAATGAGAGTACAGAACTCCTCTGACCAACCAGTGCAGAGAGAAACGAATATAAACCACTCCTTTAATCCTCCTCAGTTCAAAATAAGAATGTGGCCAAAAAAGGAATGTAATATTAATTATGAGGTAAAACTAATCATTATTATTTATAAAAAAAAAAGATTATTATGCATTAAATTTACTCTTGGAAATGTCTTAAGGTTTTCCTTTTATTTTAGGTTTTTTGTTTCATCCAAAAATGATGGGAAGAACTGAATAAAAATGGGAAATCACCTGAGCCGACTCGACTTCTATCTTCACTGACCTCCAAAACTCTTCAGGGCTCCGAAACAAACAAAGAAAAGAAAAACCACTCCTGAACATGATTTCCATCATGGATCTGGTCGGCCTTCTTTAAACCGCGGGTTACATGGTTCCAGGTTTCTCTCCGGAATTGGCAGAGGAAGCCGCGGCATTGCTTGGGTTGTTGGGAAAGATCTTTTCGGTTGGCGTGACAGCCGGGCTTCCCACCCCGGAGGAGCTGGAGCTGCTGGAGCGGTGCTGTGTTGGCGGAGGCCGGACGGGTCTCATTGGTGGAGGTCTGAGCTGGGCTCCTGCCAGCCGGGCGGACAGAGCCGGTTTAAAGGTGGTCATCATCTCTGAGGTGGAGCTGCTGCTGCGCCTCAGGGCCGCGTCAGGGTCTCGGATCATGATGGTGTGTAGGGGGCTTGCTGGTTCGGAGCTCACTGGGTTCTTGAGCGGTTCTAAGGTGTCCAGAACCACGTCGGGAGCTTGTTTGGCTGTGTTTTGGCGCTCCAGTTCGCGGAGCTCGTGAAGTGCCGTGTTCATCGTTTTCTCGATATCCTGTAACACAGATGTTGTTTGGTTTTAAGTTTTCATTTATGGGGTGTAAAATGTAGAGGTTTTATGGTTTATTTTACTGAGAAAATATTGATTGTTTGATTGTACAGAAGCAGGTAGCTATTTGTGACCTTGGACCACAAAATCAGCACCACTTTGTTTTTGGCGAAAGTCCAAAGTACATTTTAAGAGGCAACATTATTGATTTTTCTTTTATTCCAAAAATCATTAGATTATTAAGTAAAGATCATATTCCGTGAATAAATTGAGTAAATTGTGAATTAGAAATATATCAAAACTCAATTTTGATTAATAATATGCATCGCTAAGCACTTTATTTTACATATTTAAAGGTGATTTTCTTAGTATTTACATTTTGAACCCTCAGATTCCAGACATTCAAATAGTTTCATCTCAGCCAAATATTGACTATCAAACAAGGTAGACATCAATTGTTTATTCTGCATTATTTATTCACAGATGTAATTCTAGACCAAAAACCAGTCATAAGTGCACTTTAAACATGCACAGTAAAATTAAGATTTACTGTATACATCACTTATGTTACCAGTAAATATCAATTTCATACTTCACTAGTTTTCTGTAACATTTGTGTTAAAAAAATATGGAAAAGCAAGATTGTTGTTTTAAAGAAAAAGTTTGGTAGTAATTAATGACTAAACATTGAGAAAATAATATTTTTTTTAAATATAGTACATTTTTAAACAAAATTAACTTCAAATTTGAACCATTATGCAAGCATTTTATTCATTCATTCATATTTTGTTTATTCGGTTTGTTGTTGAATGCAGTATATTAAAAAAAAGAATTCAAATATTTACTGAATGTAAATAAAAGTAATATTCACAGGTTTTATTGAAATTGTATTATTCAAATATTTATTTTGTTGCTAGCATTTGTTGTCCCATTAAAAAAAGAAAATAACTGTTAAATGACATTTTTCTACATTTTGAGGATTAGAATAACACTGAACAAAGATTCAAATATTCATGATTAACACATTTTTAAGCATTATGTTGAAATTAGCTTTCTATCAGATAGATTAGCCTAATTTGTCTAAATGAATCTAGTATTTCTAAAACATCAATTCCATGCATTTAGGGATTTCCTCTAACACTGTAAAAAATGTATATATAAATTTGGTTGGTTTCTGACAGAAGGTATTTACGGAGCTACATGGCCTGCTCATCTTTCCAGGGGTTTCATCTTCCTTTCTTGCATAACAGTCCAGTATATCACACAAGCAGATTATGTCTGATATACACAAAGTGTCTCTGCCAAGCCCATAGACTATAAACTCAGTGCCTCCCCGTCCTCTTTCAAGACCGACCATCTCCGCTCTGTCTCACAGCTGAGCAGGCCATAAAAATTTAATGCACAGAAGATAAAAGGCTCATGAAGACACACGATCACATACACACTCACAAAAATACTTTGCAAGGTCTTATTACTGAGCAGATGTCATCAATACCCCCACCCTCCCACCGCCACAAAATACTAGCATTATACTGCATTTGCAGAATTATTTAATTCTAATGCTAGTAAAAACTATATATATTCAAATAAATATTTATTTATTTATTTATTTATTTATTTAAATTAGCTCTAATAATAAGGTCTCTATTTTTTTTATCAAATATTATTTCTGTCACATTTCCAAAGGCACTTATTAAACTATATTCACAAGACGCTTATCATTATTGTGTTATCAATCAATAACATTAAGATGTGTGTGAATAAAAAGTTGATAAAAAGCATTGTTACACGGCTTTCTGGAATACATTATTAGTCAATGTTCAGTTTCGTCATGTCAGTTTTTGTTCTCGGGCTCTGATTAGTAGCTGAACAGCCAATCAGACACTCACCAACACTGCCTAATGGTAAACAATCAAAACACTTGCTGTGTCCCAATTCACATACGTACTTATACTACACCCTAAAAATATGTACATTTTTTGTGAAGGAATAATATATACTTTTGAGTGTGTAACACAGAAGAGTATGCAAGCTTTGGGACATGCTACTTCCTACTTCCGTTAACAGATCGTTGTGTTGCTTAGTTATGAGTAGGCCCACATGAAATCTGTGTGGGCAGATTTCCGCAGATTTTTAGCCCATCATTGATTCTGTTTATTTACTTGTGTAAATGTTTGTAAATGTATATTTATTCAGTTTTTAAATTAATTTCAGTAATAATATTGACTAATATGAAATTATTTATTTATAATACAGTTTGCAAAGATATATTTTCTGTCTTTTAGTAGATGTATTAAATGAGAGACTAGCTTTGTTTACCAAATAAAGTGGATCTAATGTAATTTGCATTGTAAACATTAAATAAAAGTTAAAAAGGTATTACTTTTTAATTTCATATATTAGGGTATTGGTTATGATACTCACAAAATAAGTCCACATAAATCTGCAGATTATTAACTCAATTCTGCACAGAAATAGCCAAAAATGTCTGCAGATTCCGTCTGGCCCTAGTTATGAGCCCTGTCAATCATCCAGACATCATCCTCATTTCAGTCATATTTAGTTTCCTACCTTATAGGAGAAGCAGCAGCAGTTAATCTCCCATTCACGAGTCTTTCATACAGAGAATCCTCCTCAGGTCTTTGGATAAACACGTCTTTATATAAGTTCAGTATTGTTGTTGCAGATGAAATATAACACAGACAAACGCGATTAAAATATTTTCCAGTGGGCTAGATATTAACAATCATACAAACATCTTTACCGAAGCCTCTCTACTTGGCGTTTAGTCTCGCACGTCCATCATGTTTGTAGTTTGTTTACACTTTTCACCCCTGTGTATCGAATTACGTCCAACTAATTGAATTCATGTCCAACGCACAATGTACTGTGGGCAATATCAGTGGTTAGACTATGGACGCTTCTACACTTAACATTTTTAAATAGTAAACCATCCGGAAACCTTTGGCATACTATTTTCAACATACTAGTATTTGGGACATACTAATTCTATTTTCAAATACTATTTAGAATGGATAGTATGCGAATTGGGACACAGCAACTGACTTCTGGTTTGGTTATGCGGTGGTAAAGACGCACGTTGTTTAAGGTCTGCGGTATTATACTGTATGTAATTTCTTCATAATACACCCTAATTTACCAGAAAATCTAATTTGATGTACCATTATTTTTCATTCAAAGTACACATATTTGAACGGTCCACTTAATATGAGCAAATCCATTAGGACAGGTGGCAAACAGCAGACTCAAGTTCAACATGCTTATTCCTGCCAAGAAAGCAGCAAAATGGCGAACAATGAACCCGCATATTTACAGCTCACAGTCAATGAACTTAAAAAATTCAGAAAGGGCTTTACTGGAGAATTCGTTAGACTTTCGAATAGCTCTCAGGAACAAATAGCACAACCTTAACATTACAAGCAGCAATGATTGGCGCGATGGAAGTAAGCCTTTCAGATCACAAGTCCAAAGATATGCGCTATAGATGAATTGAAAAAACTAAATAGGCCATAGCAAATTAGTGTATGAATGTGAGCGTGTATGGGTGTTTCCCTGTGGTGGGTTGCGGCATCCACTGCATAAAACATATGCTGGAACAGTTGGCGGTTCATTCCGCTGTGGTGGCCCATGATGAATGAATGAATAAAGCGTGATCAAATATATATAATAAATTATTATTTAATTTTAAATATGCATTATTTATTGATCATGATTTAATCTATAATGCAAAACACATTTCCATTGATAGCTACTCGTCAGTGCGAGAGGAACATTGCAGTAACTGTGCTCTATCAGTTTATTTTTGTGCTGTGTCTGGATGAATTTGTACAGCACAAACTGCACAGTGAGTTGTGTTGACAGTTCAGTGATTCAGTGAGTTCATTCATGTGTGGACAACAATTATTTATGTACACTCTCCTACTAAACACACTCGCATACATCCAAAATGCATTTAGATAATGCTTAAAATCTGCACATTATCAATATACATAACAACACATTTCATTCCTCATGCTTTCATTCTGATGTCTGCGCTCACATAAGCCATTCATTAGGTGTGCGCAGACACAAAGGGGCCATTACAAAAGATCATTAACTGTTCAGTGTGTCACGGACTTCATTATTTAAGCGTGCGCTAATGAAACAGATGGATGAGTGCCAGCCTGTCCCGTTCACGCTGCTTCAGTGCCAGCTCTTTGTTTCTGCTGGTCTAAACCCTGCCAGCTTCTTCAGCCACGCTCAGTTCTGCGCTAATTGTGGGACTCGAGAGAAACAGCCGAATCTTTCATGACTATAACTTAAAAGTGCTTTTGAATCCTTTCGAGCTTTGATTTATAAGGGTGCAGAACATTAAAGAGGATTTGCAGCAGACTTGCTGAGAATTTTTCAACGTTTGATCTAACAGCAATAAAGATTTATGTCGAAGCATTTCATGCTATTATGAATTAATTTCAGAGAGTAATTAGTGGCGCTTTATTATTTTGCTAAAAGCAGTGTAAACCACGACTTAAGTTTCTGCACAATTGTCATTTAAATACATAAATAAACACATAAATAAATGAATAAAATGTATTTATGATACTAATTATTTTATTTGTTTAATTTATTAACTAATTTATTTTAAAATGGTGCTTTTAAAGCTATTAAAAAGAAATTTCATACATTTTCCCACATGTAAAGAACCTATATAAGGATATATGCGCATTTATGAAACCTACATGCAGTATATATGCACATATATGATAATATATATGCTGCATATATGCATATATTTGCCACATATAGGCAAAATTGAGGTGCATATATGGGCATATACAGGCTATATATATAACTCCTGTAATTCTTCTTTATATCCACATATAAGCCCCATATGTACATACAAGATATGTCTCCTATAAAGCTCATATAGATACATATATGTACATACATTTTAGGAAAACTGTCAATTTTATATATGTCACATATATTAAAAACCTATATCAATATTAAAACATATGTTTATATAGGTTATTTCCGTGTGGGTTCATACAAATCCATCTAAATATTAAAAAAATATAAATAAATAAAAATGTCCATATCATTATGCATCCTCAGTTTGTAATCTTTGTGGCTATGAAAAAAATATATAAATTAATTAAAAAAATTAAATAAATAAATAAATACAAATAAAAACAAATATAATAACAACAACAACAGCTTTAATAATAATAATAATAATAATAATAGTTATTATTATCATCATCAACATCCAAAACTGTAATTATAAAAAATAAAAATAATGTTCAATAAAGAGTTTAAATAGTCAAAATGCCTTTTCTTATATAATTTTTTGTGCCAATTTTGGTGTGTCAAGTTACTGTAGGTAAAACCATCTGCGAGTAACAATAAAAAACAGCAATGCTACATTTTTGTTCTCTTTGTAACTTTAAATAATTGTAAAATATTACATTTTTAACACTATCATTAAAAAAAAAATAGAAATGTTGTTGTGTATTTAATTATGCAGCGCAGATGCTCAAACACTGTACTGTGTGTGTAATAAACACAAAATTGTGAAACTGACTGAAATATAAAAGACAGCTAAAAATACACAGTCTCACCTCAGCTAAAGCCTCGGCTTCCAAGGATTTGTGGTCCCCGAGGCTGCTGTGTCTTGTTGCTCCAGGCACAGGTCTGAGCGGGTGACCCTCAGGGTAGATCTTTCTCTCAGGGTAGTTAATGCTGCCCGCGCTGCCAAATGTGCCCAGACGCCTCTTCTCAGGGCTTTCGATGTGGCCCCTGCTGACGGCCACCTTATGAGGGCTGCTGGGACAGGCGGCGGCCCGCGGCGGAGTGTCCCGAGGAGGACTGTGAGAGTCTGTGCCACTGCGGCGTCGAGGAATAGCAGAGCCATCCGAACGCAACCTCACCCTGCACAAAGACACAACCAGATGGTAAAAAAGTACAAAATAATACTGAAATGAAAGTACATTTGGCAATTTGGCCAAAAATATACCGTGACAGTAGAGATCCTATGTAAAGACACAATGTTATTTTAGCCTCACATATCTGTATTTGAACATTCTTTAATGCACTTGGCATAATGTATGTACTGTTCATAAATCAGCAGAATATATGACAGTAGTATTAGTGGTTTTTGAACATTTTAATGAAAGAAATCATAATGATTGTGCATTTAAGGGGCCCTATCATAATAATGTGTAAGTTTGGCACGATTTGTGGCTATTTTATTGCAACTAACTTCTCTATTTTATTGCGCTTAACTCTTCAGTGGAATACAACACCATTTCCTTATCCATGAAAGTAAAGGAGTAAAGTAAAGAGTAAAAGTAAAGAGGCCGAATGGAAGACGCTCATTCTTTATCCTTGCACTGCAGATAGTCTATTTAACTGTTTTCTCGCTAGTGACTATAATGACCATTTTTTTCTCTTACAAAGTCCGCGATGTAAATAGCAAATGCGCCATGGTGCAAAGCAACTGACTCTTAAAGGAAATAGGAGATGAGACTCTTATTGGTTTAATGCACGGTATGCTCAAAACACACCCACAACTCATTAAAAGAATAAACACAATCCTGTTAGACCATGCACCAGGGCGCAAAGCGTATTTTTCCATCCTTAAAAAGCAAAAGTGGATTTGAACTAAACTGAGGATTATGGCCTCTTCTCACTTCTTTTTTTCAGTGATGTATAAACAATAAAACAAAATGTTTTGTAATAACATATTTTTGATTGTGAATTTACCAAACTGAACATGCATAAGATTGAAGAAATTTAAATGCAAAAATGTAACTAGTACTTTTAAGTTTAAAATTCTAAGGAGCAAAAAGTACAGTTGCATCTTAAGAATTTTGCTCGAATGACAGTACATGCAGTCTGTTTACCATAACTGTAACTGAGTGAAGTAAAAATCCCCATAATAATACTTACAGTGATCAAGTAAAATTAGCTCTGAAAAAAGTTCAGACTGTTGCATGGTTTTAACTGTACTGAATCTGATATAAGAATTTACTGTATATAGCAAATATATTATGGATTTATAATTATGAATACATAAATAAATAATTTTAATTATTACTATTATTATTATTATTAGTAGTAGTAGTAGTAGTAGTAGTATCGTCACAGTCGTCATGATCATCATCATCATCCAAGACTGTTATTATATTATGTAATTATTATATATTCAATAAAGAGATTAATTAGTCAAAATGCCTTTTTTGTGCCAATTTTGGTATGTCAAGTTATTGTTGGTAAAACCATCTGTGAGAGACAGCAATCCTACATTTACATTTACTTATGTCATCATTTACTCACTCTACTCCTGCCATTGTCTTTAACAGTATTTTTTATTTCATGGATGTCACTTTGGCTAACATTTTTCTAAATATCTTATTTTGTGTCCAACACCAACAAGAAATTTAACTCATTAAGGTTTGGAACGAACGATCTGAGGGTGAGCCATTTTTCATGTTTGAGTGACTTTAAAGAGAACAAGAAGTTTCAAGAGAAAAGAAAGGCCTTTTTTTGGCGAGTGAGTGACTAAGTTGCAAGGAGAAATTGGATAAGACTAATCACTTTAATACAGACTATTTTGCTTTTGCTCAGGGTTAAAATATGTGAAATAAATACAAGCAGAAGTTATTATAATCAGCCACTGACCGGCCCATGACCCCACTGAAGTTGTAATCAGTCGAAGGTTCACATGGGGAGTGCAGATCATTTTTGGATGAGCCTTTATCATCCAGTAAAGGTCCACTGCTGGCCTCGCTGTCAGCCTTCTGACTCAGACTATCAGAGAACGCATCATCCCTACACAAAAACACACACAAATATGTCTAATTACCAGATCAATCATATGTAAAGTACAGTTAAGTAAAATTGTAGGCAAATCATTTAACTTTCACAGTAAAAATACAGTTCTAAAAGCAGTAACAAATAGTATGAAATATTTGTACAATGTAAAATCATTTTACATTTTAATATATTTAGAAATGTTTCATTTATTTTTGAGATCTCAGAGCTGCAAAGCCAGTGGTGTAAGCAAAATAATACAAAAACAAGATTTTTTCTTAAACTATTTGCAGATCATTTGACTTTTTTTTCAGAAAACAAGACAATACGTTTACCTGCCTAGAAAACACTTCTTAATTGAAGAAATTATATATATATGGAGTAGAAACAAGACAATAAATAAATATTTTGGAATGTTCAGTGAACCTTTAGTGATCCTGAAGTCTTTCTAATGTTTTTAAAATAGCAATAGCAATATCATTAATGTATAAATAACATATCAATATTATAACAATTTCTTTTAATAGCAATGATAATGATGCCAAAGAATCTTTTAATAATTTAAAGAACCATGTCAATCTTGGTGTAAAGAACATCTTAAAAATCTAAGAGCTGTTATTATAAAACCCACTATTTGGATGGAAAAGGTTCTGTTGGTGTTAAAAGGTTCTTCCTGGAACTAGAAATGCTAATAAAGAACATTATTTTTTAATATGTAGAACCTTTTCATAGCGCCAACGATCTTTTATGCTGTAAAAAGAACAAAGTAAAAATATATATTTCTTTTACACTGCAAAAAATGCTTTTCTTTATTTTAGTGCAAATATGTAAAAAGTATAAATATGTAAATATGTAAAAAATAATAAGTCAAGATTAGGTAAGGGTTTTCTTAAAGCAAGCAAAATTTTGCCAATGGAGAAAGCAAAATAATTTTGTTTTCGGTTTGAAATAATAAGATTGCTTTCAATAACCCCCTTGAGATACTTTTTCCTTGTTTTAAAGAAAAAACTGATTTAATTTTCATTATTACTTTTAAAAACAAAAGTAATTTGCCTAGAAAATGTTAAATTATGTATATATATATAAAATATTTTATTTATTTATTTTTTGCAGTATAAGAAGCGTTTACTAAAAGGTTCTCTGGGAAACTGAAAACAGTTCTTCTTTGGCATCACAGCAAAGTCCCCCTGTTAGAACCTTTATTTTAAGAGTATAAATCATGTTTCTCAGCTGATTTCACACAAACCAAACAAAAAGTACACAAACTGGCAATGAATGCTTATTTTTCAGTCCCAGCAGCCCCTACATCACGCTCACTTCATGTCTCATTCAGCCCAGAGCAAGCAAACATCCACTGATCACAGTTTCACAGCATGTTCTCAGGCTGCGTTTACAGCTCTCTTAGGAGACGACAGCAGAAGGTGTTTGGTAATCTGAAGCTGCAGAATGTCACATTTGGGGAAGAAAAAAACTCCACTAAAAAACAACAGCACAAGTGTTTTATTACATAATCTTTCAGGGATCCTGTTTACTGATCGTCTTTTAAATGCACTACATGGGCTGAAGCGTGCGCTTGTTCAAAGCGTCATTTCCAAACCCTTCCCATTAACAGGAAGCTGATCCTCTCGAACGGTTTCCATTGTTCACTGTCCACCCCTAATGTAGTGCAACTGATGACCGGCTGTCTATACACTCTTCATTTTAGCAACCTCAATCTTCCTTATTTGCTGCTGTCAAATCATGCAATATTAGGAACGGGGCTTGGAATGACCCTTTTAATAAACTCATTCATCAAGCTGACACTGGTTAGACCATACAAAGAGATAATGAGCATGTCATCATTTTAGTAATTACCGAAACAGCGGTGGGACAGTTCATATCAGCTGATGATATAAATATGATCAACTCAAGGACACTGCAATTAACTTTTCTTCTTCTTTTTTTTTGCACTTTCATGTCATCGAAAAAGACCTTATATAAAGGTAAAAGAGCAGCACTTGATTACCTTTCTTTAAAGAGCAGCTATGATACAAAATCAGCTTTTGGAAGCAGGTAGGAGAGAACTGTGTGCAGGTACAGTATGTTCACTGTCATATTGCAGCGATATAAACACAATATGCCTTTTTCTTTTAATTTCCTGATGTTAAAATAGGATCCAAATCCCAGTGATTTTAAAGTCCACCACAACATGACATAGGAGTGTAGTTTTCCCCAACAGATTGTCGGGAACTTATTAATGTGTCTCCGTAGTAATGAGCATAAACATGTCCACAGAACAGGATTTGCAAAGAAACTGGGATTAAAAGATCTGTTCCAACTCTCTATGATCAGCTGCACCTCAAGAATAAATTTTACAAGTTTAAAACATTTGTAAAACAGAGCATTTGTGTTTATTCATAAACGCATGTGTGTGTACTGCAAACTTTGTAATGGATTTTGTGTGTGACTCATCGTTGCAGAAAGGCTTGAATAACCTCCACTACAAATACATCAAGTAAACTTGATATTTTCGACTAATGGATTGGATTTCTGCTTCATCCGTGTCTCTGACTGCTGTTTATCTGACGTAGCATATAAGAGGCAGACATGTTGGAATGGTAGGCGGGAAGAAGCAGCTCATTTACATTTAAAAATATGGGGAACAAAAATAGCTTCACTTTGCTTTGAGCTCAAAACGGGCAGATTCTGTGTCGTATAATCCAAATTCTGAATGGTATTTTGAACTGAAACTTAACAGACACCAAAGACTTATCTTTCATCTTGTAAATGGGGTAAAATAGGAGCCTTTTAACTCTGCTGAAGTATGTCATGTGCCACTGCACTCAACGGGCTTTGACATAAAAGCATGTCTGCTGTAGCACATTAGGGACTTCAGAAACACAATCAGGCTCACATTGTGTAAGAAAGGCCACAGCCTGAGACATAAGGGCATACTTTAACTGTCACTCAGTGCTGTTAAATTATAATTAAAGTCTGAAGTGTTAATGGCGACAACTATTTGATTCTCACTTGAGCTATTAAGGTATAAAATTCAGGCCAGATGGCCTGGCTGATTAGCTATTACCCTGAGTGCAACACTTTCACAAGACAAATGGTTTAAATTTTTATTTTGGGAATCTTTTACTAAGCCAAATGTACAGTACATGCCCATCCTCATCATTTTGAACTTGAAAAATCATAACGTGCTCCAAGATTCAACAGTGATGTCATACAGTAATATATGAACTGGATATTTTCCATTAACCTGTTAAATTGTTTCAAATATTGCACTGAAAGATTCACTCATGATGATTCATTGATTCAAATGATTTCAGATGGACCCTAATACATATGAATGTGGTTTTCCCCACCCACTGAATTGACTGACAGGCACGTATTCTCCATAACAACATGTATACATGTCCACAGAACAGGATTTGCAAAGAAATTGGGATTAAAAGATCTGTTCCAACTCTCTGTGATCAGCTGCACCTCAAGAATGTGTTTTACAAGTTTAAAACAGGATTAACTGGAGAACTATTATATTAGGGTTTCTGTACTGGAGTATTATTTAGGGTGTAGGGTATTATTAGGGAATGTTGTACTTTATTGGGCTATACTGTACATTCCAGACAGACAGACAAACACACAGGTAGATAATTGACTTCAGATACTTACAGATCTTGTACTACAATGTATTGGTGAGGAATAAGGCCGTCCACCCCGTTGTGTCTGCCCTCCCACCAGTCCTCAGACGCACGATGATACAGCAAAAGGGATGCACCTTTTTTGAATGACAGCTCTCGAGGAGTCCGACCCATGTAGTCGAACTTAGCAATGGCTTCAATCTGCTCCACTTCTATATGTATGAGTGTGAGAAGGGGGTAGAGAGAGAGAGAGAGAGAGAGAGAGAGAAACTAGTGCTCATTAACATGTTTGCACAGAGAATTATGTCAACAAATTTTCAAAGAGCTTCAAAGCACTGCAACAGACTCAAAATCTGTTATGCTCCCAGCTGGCTGTCAGAAAAAAACACACACATACACACTCACACCGTGTCCTGACCAGGCGC
>CAIGQQ010033975.1:974897-1022496 GCA_903798035.1 Danio albolineatus | reverse complement strand
ACACACACACACACACACACACACACACACACACACACACACACACAAAAAGCAGATGTTTAAAAGCACAAGAAAACACAGTAACTGCATTTGTGATAATCAATTACATTTTGCAATGTCACACTAACAGTGATCAATCGCAGTGGTGTTAATGTTAAAGACTCCATGAAATGGCATGACAAGCATGAAGGACTAAAAGACTCAAAAGTCAAAATATAATTTCACGGGGATTTTAAAAAAGCAACGCACAACAAAAGACACCGTTACATGGATTTTAGTGTGGTTTAGAGTTGTTAAGCATGACGTAAGATTATAGAAGAGAAAAGTCAGTTCTAAGACAGCATGTTCAAAACATAAACAACCACTTAAAAGTTTGGATTTGGAATCAGTAAGAGGAGAGAAAATAAATGAATAGTTTTTGTTTTATTATATAAATACTGTTCTTTTGTAGTTTCTATTCATTGAAGAACCTTAAACAAAAATTCTAGTAGTTTCCAAAATTAAATTAATAAATACATGAATGAATAAATTCATTCATTCATTTTCTTTTCGGCTTAGTCCCTTTATTAATCCGGGGTCGCCACAGCGGAATGAACCGCCAACTTATCCAGCATTTGTTTTACGCAGCGGATGCCCTTCCAGCCACAACCCATCTCTGGGAAACACATCCATACATTCTCATTCACACACATACACTACGGACAATTTAGCTTACCCAATTCACCTGTACCGCATGTCTTTGGACTGTGGGGGAAACCGGAGCACCCGGAGGGAACCCACGCAACCACGGGGAGAACATGCAAACTCCACACAGAAATGCCAACTGGCCCAGCCGGGGATCGAACCAGCGACCTTCTTGCTGTGAGGCGAACGTGCTAACCACTCGGCCACCGTGGCGCCCGAATGAATAAATAAATAAATAAATAAATAAATAAATAAATAAATAAATAAATAAGCAGAAATGTTTATTTATGTCTAAGGAATTAAATAACTCTGTAGACTGGCGTAATAGGTGGTAAACATTTTGTTCTTTACTATTTTCAAAACTGTAAAATATACTGTAACCAAACTAAATAAATAAAAATGTAATTTGTGACATTTCACAATTATATTATTGTCTTTATTTAATTTCTAATCACAGTACAAAGATCAAAACTAAAAATCTTGACCCCAAACTTCTGAACAATATTTAATATACATTCACTACTACTAAGAAAATTAATGGTTATTAAAATACAGCATGGTTGTACCTCAGTTTTGAAGTCATGTTTTAGTTTATTGCTATTATCTTACATTTAGGACTAAATTTCCACAAAAGTAAGAGGCAGGAAAAATGCTTTTAACAATTTTACAGCAGTCATTATCCATGATTGAATACCAATGATAATTGATCAATGTTGGACAGCAAATTAGCGCTGATGTGGCACTGAAGATTGGAAAAACAATGCTGAAAATTCAGCTTTTTAGGGTGCTTTCACACATAGACTTTTGTTTTGGAAACTGGTGCGTTTCCCCTGTTAGCGTGGTTTGCTTGTTATATGTGAACTGCGCAATCACGCTCTGATCTGCGCCAAAACAATCGGTCAGCGATCGCCTGAATGGGATGGTCTTATCTCGATTGAAACAAACTCTGGAGCAGATCGCTTGTAGTGAGAAATTAATATGATACAACGAACCAGGCTTTATCATAGTGTATTATGGATATGTAATAGCCATATATGGCAATATGAATAGAGAATTATGAGTAGGACGGCATGTCATTCCTACCGGTAAATGTGTTTCATGTCGAATTCAAAAGTGAAAGCATGCAGAAATATTAACGATACCTGTTTACTGAAGCTCGCAGGAAAATTGACTAAAATTACCATCTGATATTTTTTTCCAAATTTTAATCTTATAATATTTTGTACTACTGTAGGCCTATTGTTTTGTTCATTTCTGCACTGACACCTCGAAAAAAAAGATCAACATCTGCTTCATCTATTAGTTCTCTTGATAATATAGCCTAAGACTATAATGAATAATTCTAGCAAATGTTTTTTTAAGTTCAAAATTAATAACAAAAAAAGTTATTGTTGTATTAATTACATCTTACAAATATGAAGGGCAATAGATTGATTAATTCAATAGATCGATTTGTATAACCCTTGACAACTGAAATGAGGCAATGTATGAGAAAGTCTTACATTTGGTGACGATGTCTGTGGGTGTCACCATTCAAAATTAAAGTGCACATTTTCACTTATAATGTCTTATTTCTCATCATCATAAATTAAAATAACGAAGTACGACAGCTGAGCAGAATCCTAGGGAAAATTAAACTCTGAAACTCTGACCAATGTCAGTTTACTCGCACGTCACTTGTTTTAACTGTTTTAGTCTGTTAAGAAACGTTGCTGTGTAAAAGCGAACCACACCAAGAACAAAAATAAACAATGGTTGTTTCTCAATATGTGTTCTTCAGTGGTCATGCGTCCTCATGTTCTCGTGTAACGTCATCATCAACTGCCAAAGTTAAATTCCAAAATTCAGGATCACAAGAACGGAGGACGCATGAAAGTTCCCGGATGTGTTTGCGGTATCGAGGAAAAGCCGATGTAGACTTGAACACCGAACTCGCTCTAGAAGTCCCAGAAGTCATTGCAAATGGAGGTTGGAAGCGCAGCATTTTATATAGATTTATTATTAAAGTTCAGAGATATAACTTATTTACCTCAGGAGTTTCCCTAAATGAAACGGTGAAAGTATACATTAAGATGAAAATCTTAATAAAGGCATAAACACATTAATGCTGTTTAATTGTTGAAATTCGTATTAAAATCTGATTTATTTGTGTTGTGCAGCATATTTTTGTTAAGTCTTTATGCATAGTATACATTGTGAAAAGGGGAAAAACAAATTGCTGTATGGATGCTATAATGTTTAAATAATTGTCGGTTAAAATGCGTGAGGGTCATGTGACCATCAAAAAGAACGCAGCATCTCATATTTTTTTAGAGTACACGTTTTTTAGAAGACCCGCAAGTCTGTTCTCTGCGCTCTTGGAATTAAGAAACAGCCATTGTAGCAATCTTAATCCCTGTTTCAAAACAAAACAATCGATCTACAGGTGTGAAAGCACCCTTAAACTATATTCAGCAAGAAAACTTTCACCAAATAGATACAGCCTTTATGAGCAAAATAGGCTATTTTAAAAACATAGAACCAGATGGAATTTGTATCTGATACTACCACTGTATGATGTAGGCTACATAATTTAATTAAGCTCTCATTGACATCAGTAAAAGTTTCAAAAGGTTACAAAAGTCTGTGGTATTTCACTTTTATATGACCCCCATTCATACACCAGAGCTCATTTTTAAGCCACAGCTGGCTGGAATGTTGAAACGATGACATTCCTCGCTAACAACAATATCCATCTGAAGTCTTGGAGCTCACCAGTACTCCTCTCCTCCAGTCATGCATTTCTCATAGACAGGGCCGTCCAGCTCACGTGAGCTGGGGAAGATGAGCTCATTGTGCATAATGATGGTCTTGATGACTTCGTTAACATGTGCCTGACAGGCCACGGGGTCCTGACCATCGGGTATGGGCATAAGAGTGGGTCCAAAACAGATGGCAAGGTTATATGGGTCCATCATGTTCTCATCACTGTACTGGGACAGACTAGAAAGATGGAGAGAAAAAAGGGAAGTGTTAGGTTTTCAATTTTTTGCTATGTCCCAATTCCCAGTTAGTTCTTTTCCCTCAAAGTATGCACTCTTAGTGAAGAAAAAGAACACATTTCTGAGTGTGTAGCAGAAGAGAAGAGGAGAAGAAGTCCTCATTAAAGGATGTTCTGTTGCTTAGTTATGTATCCTGTCAATCATTCTATCACATTTCTTTCATTATTCACTTCCAACCAATATTGGAGATGAAAAAACACATCAAGCTGCCATTCCCAGGTCTTTCATGCAGTAAAATTTTCTCTGGCATTTGCATAATTGTGCATTCAAGTAGGTACAAATGAAGTCAAAATTATCAGCCCTCCTGTATTTCATTTTCAAATATTCGCCAAATGATGTTTAATAGATCAAGGATTTTTTCACAGTATTTCCTATCATATTATTTCTTCTGGAGAAAGTCTTATTTGCTTTATTTTGGCTAGAATAAAATCAGAGTTAAAAAATATATAAATAAATTAAGGTCAATATTAAGGCCAGGTATTCACCAAACTTGTTCCTGGAGGTCCAGTGTCCTGCATATTTTAGCAACAACCCTAATCAAACACACCTAAACAAGCTAATCAAGCTCTCACTAGGTATACATGAAACATCCAGGCAGGTGTTTTGAAACAACTTGGAGCTAAACCCTGCAGGGACACTGGACCTCCAAGATCGAGATTGGTGATCCCTGCCTTATTTGCCTTATAGGCAATATTTTTTCATACTGTCTACAGCAGTGTTTCTCAACTGGTGGGTCGCGACCCAAAAGTGGGTCGCAGGAACATTTTTAGTGTGTGGAAAACAAAAACAACAAGTTTAATTTCTAACTTGTTTTGCGTATACCAGACTTTTATTTTGAAATGCGCACACGGCAACCGATCAATTTGGAATCAATATATGGTAACAACCTTTCCTTGCCCTAACCACTGTTAACAGTATTTGTCATTTTTACTTTGTAATATTTCTATAATTTGATTCATTTTGTTAAATGTCAGCAATAAAATATTGTTTATTTGTAAGTCTTGCTGATTTTCTCATGATTTTTCTTTCACTACTTGTGTACGTTAACAAATAAATACAAATTAATTAGAATTCCTAAAATTATATTACAGTTCCTAAAAATTTGGATCGCGGCTTTATGACCATGTAAAAATGTGGGTCCAGTGGCCAAACCAGTTGAGAACCACTGGTCTACAGAACAAACCGTTATACAATGACTTGCCTAATTACCCTTACTTGCCTAATTAACCTAGTAAACATATATCACTTACTGTTACTTTAAGCTGAGCTGAGAACTTGCATCTTAAAAAAAACTTCTTTCCATTTAACATAAATTGGGGAAAAAAATATACAGGACGGCTAATAACTCAGGAGGGCTAATAATTCTGACTTCAACTGTACATGGCTTAGGTAAGCTCAAACTTTCAACAAAAATAGTTTTACATGCTCATTTATAACCAAGGGAATTACCCCTAAAAGGTAAAGCTTGGTTTTGACCATAATTGGAATGTTCCTGAATATTAAAAATAATGAGCTGTCTCTTACGTAAGTTTTCTCCTGAGTTGTATAGTAGATGAAACGTAGACTAAATTATAAATACACTTGACAACAAGATGAGATATATTTAGAGTTGTATTTTGAAGCTTTGATGTATATGAAAACAAAAGCACTTATATTAGACACTTATTTTAAGGAGTTTGCATGTGTTTAAATTTCACAACATTAAACTAACAGGTAACACTTTACAATAAGACTCATTAGTTAATGCGTTTACTAACATGAACTAATCACGAACAACACTTATATAGCATTTATTAATCATAATTGAACATTTACTAATGCATTATTAACATCCAAGTCCATGCTTGTTAACATTAGTTAATGCACCGTGAGTTAACATGAACTAACAATGAACAACTATATTTTCATTAACTAACGCTAACTAAACTAACATGAACAATTACTGTAGTAAATGTATTGTTCATTGTTTGTTCATGTTAGTAAATGCATTAATTAACATTAACTAACGAACCTTATTGTAAAGTGTGACCAACTAACAAAACATAAATTTAAACGTGCCTATATGGAGTGGCGCTGAATAAATTTAGTCCATATATTTTACATCTTGCGTTCTGATGAATTGTGAGCACTCTATGGTCATGCATGGCTGCCTACTTCACAAAACTGCTCCTTCACTCTTCCTCAAAAGCCTGTCTTATTTTCGAAATTAGAGTCCCACAAACGGTACATGCCAATCATCGAAAACTATCAGGACAACACATACACTTAACAAACAAATACATTTTATTGAACATGCACACAATGACATCACCGATATACTATATAACTTCAGGTTAGCTATGCTTATATATAATGTCTTTAACTGTTAAAAGCTACTGTATTGGTTACTAGTTAATTAGTTAAAGTAATTGGCAACTAATTATATTATGGTATAGTAAATAACTGAACTTTTCTGATTTTGATTGTAATACAATAATGTAAAGCTGCTTTGAAATAATAATTATTGTGAAAAGCACTATTCAATTAAACTTGAATTGAATATTAAGTATAATACAAGCTTTGATAAACTCAATAAGGGGAAAAATCATTATTGTAGTAATCTCACTAGAAAACACTTTGGCCAATCAAATGCTACCCATGTGAATCGTCAGAGGCAGTGCTTTTCCGTCAGAATTTACACAGGGTTTAGATAAGTACGATGAATCAATGGTGTTTGAGGCTTGCGGTATGTCATTTTCAAGTACGTACCAAGTCATTTTCATTCAGATATATTTAAATCCAGACTTCATTCTATGACACCTTTAAAGGGCACATACATGACCCCTTTTTTATATTTAATATAAGTCTTTTGTGTCAGCAGAATTTGTCTGTAAAGTTTCAGCTCAAAATACCCATCAGATTATTAATTATAGCTCTCTAAAGTCCTTCCATTACAGCTCTAAACAACTTTTTGCTGTTTTTGGCACAGGCCCTTTAAGAATAGTCCTCTCCGCCCACCGTTCCCGTCAGCGTGCCTCAATCTCCGCCCTCGGCTGCGTCAGACAGACAGACTTAACAGGAACAGATGTAAAAGAAGCAGATCTCACTACGTTTGAGAAATACAACAGTAAGAACTTTACCAAAGATTGTTTAATGTGTTTGTTAAGGAGTTGCAACGATGAGTCACACACAATGCAGTTACAGAGTTCACGCGCGCGCACACACACACACAGAGACAGCACGTGCGATGAGCTTTGCACTGCTTTTGCAAGCAAATGTGAAAGGATACGGGTTAATATGCACTGCTGTATGGATATCTGTTATGTTAATGTACACAATAAACCTGATTTAATGTCAACAAACCGAGATTAAAGCTTCTTTTTTGCTGACACGCGGCTGTGGTGATGAAGTAAAGCTGAAGTGAAACGCTGTAGTTCATTACAAACATGCACTGTTTTAAACACGTGTTAAACTTAAACTCACTCTTGATCACATTTGATGGTGATTAATGACCTTCGCGAACTGAACAGACCTTTTATTCCCGGTTGCTTTGCGCACGTCCTGTCTTGTTGATATGATTATACACGTTACTACGGAGACATGTTAATACGCAGCTGTCAATCAATTCGGTGGGCGGGGGGACCGCACTCCTACGTCAAGTTGCGGTCGATCTCAAAACCGCTCCAATTGGTCCACCGTTTTTATGCTGTTAAATTTTAAAAAAAGGACTGGGTGTGTTTATATCACCCCAAAATGACCGTCTATACACTATAACTACACATGACTGTCCAAACAGCTTAAAAAGTTGATTTTTCATCAAAGGTGCCCTTTAACTGTTAACAATTCAAACTCCTTTGCCTAAGCTTCTCCACTTAACCATTGGTTTTGCACATCAACCATGTTGTTTGTAGTTTTTAGCACTTTTTATGCATGTTTGTAGTTTCTAAAATGCAATTTCTACCACAAACAGTACTTAGAGTACCAGGGTTCACACATTTTTACTACTAAAATTCCAGGATTTTTCAGTTACTTTTACAAAATTTAAATATACATGAACTAATGTTTCATGTAACGTCTACGCACATGTGGTAAATAAGAAAAAGCTTTTTTATTTATTTTTTATTTTTTATTTAATCATTTATTTGGAACTGTTGTCTTGTGTTTTCATGAGACTTATAAGGATAGTACAAAATGTGCTTTAAATTAGCACCCTGAGTATCTTACCCCTGATTCCACACTCAAATATAGCTTGAATTACGATGAATGCGAGTAAAAAAGCTGAAAAGCTGAAATGTTTTTACCTCATACAGAGAACATCACTTGTAGACACTAACCGTGCAGTTTTATTTAAAATTGACCCAATAATATCATCTCAATTAATATCTCATTGTGTCAAATATATTCTCAAGTACACAGATATTTTGTTAAACAAATTTTGGTGACTTCTCCAAAATGTTTTGTCAAAACTCTATGACTATTCCAGGTTATCCGGGACTGTATGAACCTTGGAATACTCATTCGAACAAACTACAATTAGGGACACACTCTTTTTCAAACAGTCTTCATAAAGGACAGATTGAGGCACACTGGGACCCAGGCTTTCTCTCTGTCCATTTCAATATACTCATTCATAACTCTGCCTCCGTGAATTCATCTCCATGTACAGTGTATTATCTTTCACAGTTCATCTCTCAAGCTGGAGTGAGTCACAGCTGCAAGAGCTGCGGGCACCGGGAGCAAGCGAAAGGTGAAAAGAAGTCAGAAGGAAAAAGTCATGAAGTGAAATCAGCTTCTCGGTGGAGTATGGAGGAGGTTGAGAACAGGAGACATCAATAAAAAAGCCAGGAGAAGACGACAGGTAGAGTACAGTACAGACTGATGGCGTTCTTCTGGTGTAAATATCCTCTAAAGCACTGCCTTGACAGACGCGCTCATAAATTAGACAGGAACAGTGGAAGGCTGCTGAATAGCTCTTTGTAAATAAAATGAATGTCTTTTGCTTGTGACTGCTGCTATTCATATAAATGGTGATTTACAAGAGATTTACAGTCTTAAGACAGAGGCGCTGTGAAGGCAGAGCGGTGAAATTAGAGATTAGCCTCCCCCTTTTGTGCGCATGTGTGTGAGTGTGGTTTATAATATATGCCACAGAAATAGTTTCTGAAATAAACGACTTACTGATTGAGAAAAGCAAACAGGTATCGCAGGACGATGATGATGGTGCGAGGAAGAGTAACGATGATCTGCTGGATGTGGTGGGCCCTTTCTGCAGATGATTCAAGCTCTGAAACAAGTAACCAAAACAAACAGTATTTAAAAAAATAACCTAAAGCTTCACAATCTGAGTTTATAACACTCATCAAAGGGTCTGTAGGATTTTTTAATGCTTGCAAGAAATGCTTGCCAAAGCAGAACTAATTTGAATAAATAAGCAGTATACAAACAAGCTTGAACTGAAGTTAATTTATTTGATGAAAACATATTTACTAATATTGTGAAATATTAATACAATCTAAAAATAACTGAACTCTGTTTTATATATATATTTTATAATATACAAATGTATGCTTTTATTTCATAACATATGTATTTAATTATTGCGATGGCAAAGCCAAATTTTCAGCATGATCACAGTTTTGATCCTGCAGAAATCCTTCTGATATGCTGAAATGAAAAGCTCCTAATTAGGTTCATTAGTTCTTAATAAAACATTTCTAGAATCCGTAATAAAAATGATCTTCTGATTCAGGCCCGGCGCCAGGATGTCATAACTGAGGGGGCATTTTAATCCCGTAGGGGGGCACTAGACCTGGTGACTGATTTTGGTCCCTCTTTTTTCCTTTCAGACTATTTATACAGCCTACTTATTTATTATTACTTTGCATTACTGCCAAAGTTACTGACTTAAGGCAATAATATACTTTTTTATAGTAATAATAATATGCACTATTACTGATTTTATCAATGAAAGTTGCAACGATACCGTTTACATAATTGCAAACGGATCATGGCTTCAGTGCCAAACGAGTGGTTTAGCCTAAATGATATTGTGTTCTCTTTATTTCTTTCTGTTTTGTTTCAAATAATATAAATGTTTAACATTTTACGTAAAGACATCAAACTATGCCCACACATGCAAGCTTAAACCACTTAGATTTATTTACCGGTTAGACTATTCGTATAACCGGTAAATAAATGTAAAATCAGCATAACCCAGTCATCATGCTTCACGTTGCCTATGACCCAACCAATCATTTATCAGTGTCAGGAAACAGTTAAATGTTACAATCTATTGTCATTTAAAAAAATAGTAGCTCAATGTGCCAGAAAAATACCTAAAAACAGAAAGAAACTCACAGTTGTTACCATGAAAATTGGTTAAATTTTGGCATTAGAGCCGAGCCCGAGCCGCACCGCGCTTCTTTTTTTTCTTGTCAACATAAAGGCAGTGGTGCGCCTCACGCTTTTGGAATGGAAAGGCGCGCTCGGAGTGATCAGCCCCTGATGTGAAACATATTTGTTAATTCGCGGGACGGTAACACGTGCAACCACACGTGCAGACAACACGTTTGCAAAAGAAGCAAAGAATATTGCAGTTTGACACAGACGAGTTGCCAAACCTGCGCTGCTGATCGCCTCCGTTCTGGATCTGCGCCATTAACTCAACAAATAGGCTATAGTTTTGATAATTTAGTGTACAACTAACAAACCAGCCTTTTTCCATTTACAAAATTACAGTTATTAATAGTTCTTATATAATATACATTTTACAATAACCGTGAGTAAGACGGAGGAAATAAGTCATTTGACATAATCTTTAAACTAATGACTTATGTTAAAAATGCTGACGGGTTTTGTAATCTAATACTAACAGCGGAGCATTAATTACATGCATATTTAATGTGATCGATTCGAGGTAGCCTGATATTTTTATTTGATGGAAGAAAAGAACATGATTAGACAAACAGCATATGCCGCTTCTTAAAGAGGATTCAGTCAGTGTTTTCCTTTTGTAGACTAAACTTTTCATTTAAATGAAAAATATCTAGTGCAGGACTATCTATTTTATTCTTTTTATTTAGTTTATTCTATTAGTTTAGTTTATTCATTTCTATGCTGTTGGAAACACTGCATGTGCGTGAAGATGCTCTGTTATGTTCTGTATGCTTTGATTTGTTCTGTAAACAAATCAGTATTTTAAAATGCAATATTTAATGTGTCAGACACAAAATAGACATGTCAATTATTACTTTTTTCAATAAATAATAATGTAATATTAATCCGACCAGTTAACAATCCAGTTTGTGTTTTGGCATTGTTGACGCATTAGCGGACTTTTTTTTTAAGCACTTCACCTCAGATGTTATTCCTTCTTCTGTTTTATTTAGAAAATAACTGACCAGCAAAACTTATTAAACTATAGACAAACGAAATTTGTTTTTAAAATATATTTTTTTCAAGCAGAAATATACTAATTATATTTTTGATTAGAGCCCGTCTGCTGCTCAACTGTGCCGTGGAGGATTTTCGGTCAGTGGAAAGGATTTCATTAATGCTTCACTAATGCGTGAAGCATATAATCTTCAGACATATATTTGCAATTTTTTAAGATGCCATAATTTTAAAGATTATGTCTTGTGCGTCTGATTTTTCCTGTTTGCTGATGTGCTTTTAATATATTTACATTTCTAAGAAATATATGAAAAAGGAAACGAATTATGTCATAATTAATGCCCTTAAATAATGCAGTCTTTGACAGTAAGCATATGTGTTTCTTGAGATGATGCGGGGTAAGGAGGCTGGGCAGTGCTGGATTTGTGCGTACCGGACAAATCTAGAAAAGTTGACCAGACCTTTCCTCTTTCGTTTTTCAGTTTCACGTGGTTAGAAATCTCTATAGGCAAGGCATCACTGGCGCTTACGGCAGCGCGCATTAGATGTCATTAAACTTTTTTTGACGTTTTTTTATAAAGCAGGCCCGAAGCCTGATATGCGCGCTAGCTAAGACGGGAAAATACAAATCACTTACTCATGCACGAATTTAATTTATAACCCTGTAAACTTGACTTCGCAGGCCGATCATCTTCTCAAAAGGCATTTTTTTAAGTGTCCTAACTTCCCTGCTGCTGCATAATGCGGTGTTTCTTTCCACAACTGTTAAAGTGCGCTTTAGCGATGTCAAATGAAAGCAAACATTAAAAAGGGTTCTCTGTTTTGTTTTTAGATTAATTTTAATAGGCTATTATTAATAATTATTATTAATAATTCATTCATTCCTTTTCTTTTCGGCTTAGTACCTTTATTAATCCGGGGTCGCCACAGCGGAATGAACCACCAACTTATCCAGCATTTGTTTTATGCAGCGGATGCCCTTCCAGCCACAACCCATCTCTGGGAAATATTATTAATAATACTAATTATAATAAATTAAAGTATTAATTATAGTATAGACTACTGTGGGAATGTACAGTGTCCAACTAAACATTTTTATTATATCCCCTAACTGAAAAACTAAATGACTGGTAGTTGTGTTTCTGCTAAAATTAATTTAACAGCAAATTTCTTCTGTGTTTTTTTCATTTAGAGCTCAAGAGAGTTGTATTTAAAGAATTAGTTAACTAAAACATTTAATGAATTAGGCTGCTGGCCTTCACATCATCCACTAGTCCAGTTTTCTCCTGAGTTTAAAGTGCCCCTCTGCCGCACGTGCGTGTTGTAAAGGCTATATACGGGCGCACCCTCACCTGACGCGGGAACCAGATTCCTCGACTATTGCTTTAAATTCACAATTTTGCTGTATTATAAATAAACACATTGCTAAATGTGTGTTCTGAAGGTTATAATGACGGGAGTGTTATTAATAATGACAGAAAGAATTTTCAGGTTTGAGTGAATAATCCTTTATGAAAACTGGGAGGGCACAAATTCTTTCTGAGGGGGCAATGCCCCCCTTTGCCCCCCCACCCCACCCCCTTTGCCCCCATCAACTAAACCAGCTGAGGCTCGAACCAGCGACATTCTTGCTGTGAGGTGACAGCGCTACCCACTACGCCACCCAATGTTTAAAATAGTTTCAACAAGAAATACTGTCAACAAGAATTTAGAATTCTTTAATGAACATAAAGTTAAGATTACAGAGTATATGCAGAGAGTGAAATTCTATACCTTTTAAGACCATTTTAAGACTCTTTCCATATATTTTTCCATATAGCTAATTCAGCAGGTTGGCGTCAATAGCACTGCAAAAACAATGGTGTTGCCTTGGGTAATGCGGTAAACAAAGCAGCATGATGTCAAATTTAGCAGGATTTTATTGATTTCATAAACTACACAGCATCCTGATAATCACAGATTTAATTCAGACAAACTTTAGTATACAACCATTGCATAATCAAAAATTATATAAAATTTTATAGCATTTAAGACTTTTGAATACTTTTTAAGGCCTTTAAATTTCTCTACATTGATTTATCAATTTTAAATACTTTTTAAAACCCCGCGGACACCCTGGTTTAACAAACAGCAATAGTTTTAAAAAATGTGTGTTTAATATGTCACTACTGTCACTTTTTAATGCATTGCTGCTGGGTAATATCATATATTCTTTAACAAAGGAGCAGGATTAAGATGAGAACGAGGAATCAGGAGTTTGAGGCTTATGTTATGTCATTTCCAAGTATGTACTAAACTATTATTATTCAGCTATGCGCAAGTATATCCAGATTTTCTGTACATACATTATATGACACCTTCAATTGTTAATGATTTAGACTCCTTTGGCTAAGCTTCTCAACTTAAAGGTCCTGTGAAGTGCTTTGAAATGTTTTTTTTTATTTGATATTTGACGTAATCTAAACCGAAACATGATGAGATGGTGGGACATAATGTAGCCCCTCCCCTTTAAAAAAAAAACAGCCAATAGCATTTTCAATGTTGAAAATAATTGAATATTTTTGTGCAAACTGTCAACAATAATTTTGAATTATTTAATAAACAGAAAGTTTAATCAAACAGCAATGACTAAAAAATGTGTGTAATTTTAAAATGTCACTACTTTTTAATATATTGCTGCTAGGTAATATCCTATATTCTTTAAAAAGGCAGCAGACCTAACAAAATAACATGACAATCAAAAGAAACTAAAATATCTTTAAATTATCTATAATATCTATTTGTTTTTGCAATATTTCACTTGAATTTAAATGTATTCTCTTTCTATTTCTAAAGATGTTTGGTGACTAAAATATTATTTCAATAAATATATATGTTAAATAAATCTGTTTTGTTCCAATGCACCCAAATATCACAGAGAAATTGATAAAAATATTCAAAATGGGGTGTATGCTCATTTATGCTGAGCACTGAATATAAATACATACATACATACATACATACAGTACATACATAAAATCATTATAAGATGACGATGACTACTACTACTACTACTACTACTACTACTACTACTACTACTACTACTAATAACAATAATAATAATAATAATAATAATAATAATAATAATAATAATAATAATAATAATAATACAATCTTACTGACCCCAATGACCTATGACCTCAGTTTTCTTGCAAAAAACCCTCAAAATATAAGAAACTATAGGAATCTATGGAGCAATATCAAATTTAATCACTGCAGTGACATTTTGACTTGCTCTGCAGTTGAATGCAACACTCACTGACGGTGGAGATCATATCGAGGAAGCGTTCCTTGGGGAACAGAGGGTTTTCCAGCCCTCGGAAATACAGCTTGAGCACACCTGCTACTGAGTTGATGTCATGATCGCTCTGATCATCCACCAGAGGGTCCTCACCTAAACAACAACAGTGGCAAAATTGTGAAATATAGTGATTCATGTGAAGCTGCTTTGACAATCTACATTGTAAAAGCTCTATACAAATACAGATGAATTGAACTGAATAGTGTTTATAAAATAAATCCTGTTTACTTTTATTTATTTGCTTGTTTGTTTGTTTGAGCAAAGAAAAAAAATAGGTGAATATAAATATATTTTTTACCATTATTAAAGAGGACAAGGCACCCACTGAAATGTCATTCGTTGAAAACAATAGTTTATACAACTTGTCAGGCAAATGTACAACTTGCAATATTTACCACTTGCTCTTGCTTGTTTACTCATTGAATGTTTTTTTTAAATTTCCAATTCAAGCTAAAATTCTGCTCAAATGTAATTATTTGATCTTGCTCAAAAGACATGATTGCATAGTGTACGTTAGCAGCAAATGCATCGCACATTCTGCATCATTCAAGTGTACCAGCAGAAATTCGTGAATATTGGCATTTGCATTGACTTTGTACTGTATATAATCTACTCAGGTACTGTAAATACCACATTTTGCTTTTGGTGTCAACTAAACATTATAATTTTCAACTATCCTTAAAGTGGCTTTGTAATTATTTAGTATGGCCTCTTGTTTTGTATATTTTAATATGCACTGTTCAGAATGATGTTTTATTTCTACATCAGTATATCTGTTGTGAATGAGGGTGGAACATTATTATTACTAAACAGTAAACACAGTTCCTTGTTTAACAGTTTTTTGCATGTAATATGGTTTCCATGCATGTAAAATCCCTTTTGTAAATTTCATTTGACTCTAACACCAAATTGAGACATGCTGCATGTACACACACTGAAGATCTCCCCTATAACATGAATGAGTTTAACATGAAGATAAATTCACTCTGAATGCCTTTATCCACTTACTATTAGGCCGCTGATGATTCAATTACATGCGACACAGCAACAAGGTTGTGCTTCAAACTGTAGCTATTCATCAACAAGATCACTCTAATAGCTTGTGATTAAAATCCCTCAGGAATAATTTCTTTATCTTGCATCGCTTGTGTAGATTAAATATGTGGTTACACTTCATACAATCTGATTAATGGTTGCTTTTTAAAGATAATGTATCATAATATATGTTTGTTTGTATATTTATTGCCAGATTAGCAACTTTAATGCCAAGATCAACTAAGATAAAAGCATATTACATATTAATAACTTCAATTAAAGCTTCATAGTTCAATAAGAGTTGATTAAAAATAAATAAAAAAATGACAAAAATTTACAATTAAAACCCTTAGATTAGACTTTTCAGTTCTATCTTAGATAAATAGCCTAAAACTCTTCCTGAGGATACATTTTTGAAAAGAAATCCCTCAAAGTGCTCGGAGTACAAAAATCTTGTGTAGACGTCTTTAAAATGTCACATTCTAATTGTTACGAGTAGTTGTTTTGGTAAATGTGTGTGTGGTGTTTTTCTTCCTCTCGCTCTTTTTTTTTTTGCTCCTTCTCTCATTCTGAATTATTCGCAGGTGCAGCGGATTATGGTGGATTGTGATTGGCGCTTGGATCAGCGGCGGCTGTATTTAAAACCTCAGAGAGCATGGATTCAGTGGCTCCCTGCTCTCTCTTGATTCCCCTGTCGTTATTCTCTGTGGAGATGTCATTGGCTTTAGTGATGTCTCTTACTGATGTCTCTAATATGGCGTTTAGTGAGATGCCGATGTGAAGTTCTACATTCTAACCAGAGAAAACCCGGTTTTCTGTCTCCCTGTCTGGCTTGGAGCATGGTAGGGAGGTTTGGTGCCTTTTGTTTATTATTTTCGTTTTATCCTGTGCTGTTAGTAGGGAGGTACAGTAAGTTTTCTGTATTTTATTTTCTTATCTATTTTCCAGGGAAGATTTCTCTAATATAACTAGTTTGCTTTATTGTCATTTATTTTGGCTTCCCCCCTCCCAATGTTATTTTGCTCCTTATTTTCTGTAAATAAATCATATCTTCTTGTTAATTCTCAGTGGTTATTGTTTTGGTTTATATTTTGGGGAGAGAGAGAGTGGGGCACTTTTTGATTAGTTTTTAATTTAGTTTGTAATATAATAAAATATGTTTTATGATGAGAGATGCTTGACAGTGATTACACATTCATCGTAATTTGGTTAATAATTTTTACAGTTTTTTCCATCTTTTATTCTCTAGTATAATCTTCTCACAATTACAAATTGCAAATTACAAAAAAAAATGAAAGAAAATAGAATAAAAGCTGACACTTCCAGCAACTTCTAGTCAGTGAAACTGATTCCAGGCAATGCACTGACTTCAATAATAAGAAAACCCCCAATAAATCATCAGCTCTCTGACTGAAATACCATTTGTGCACATCATTGTCTGCAAACATGAGTTAAATGTGCAATCAGTTTGCTTAACAGTGAAGCTTGGAAAAATCGAAACCTGCTATCAAATTGAATTTAATGCTGTTCCTCATGTTTTCATATGCGGAACAGACATATTCACAACAAAAAACAACAAAACAATAATAATTACAGTTCATCTGGGGGGGACTAACCTCTTTCGAATGAATTTTTAATATCATTGACTTCCACCTGAGATCCGGGAACTCTGAATATGCCTTGCTGCTGCAGGCCTGTGAAAGGAAAATAAAGAGAAACATGAGTCACGAACTTGTCAAGGCTTGATATTGCATTATCCGACCTCGAAACAAGAAATGCAACACCTCCCCTCTTTATTTTTGGCACATACGAGTTTCATTAAAGAGCTTCCAATCATTTTCGGAGATTTCATTATATCCCGAGGGAACGCCTGTGATCTTCGAGCAATAATCTCACAGAAAGAGTAGATTAGGTGCCTGTTAGCAATCTTTGAGCCAGCGTGAAGAATTCGGAGTTATTATTTTCTGCCTTGATACCCATAAAACTGCATCGTTCCTAGCACAACGATAAATCATCAATCCGCAGCATGTTTAGCAGCCAAACCGTTGTCGTTCTCCAACTACACCCTGACAGATGGACTTTATATGGAACTATTTCGAAAGCATCGCGGGATCGCTAAAACTTACACCAGATGAGCCCTTATTTAAATGAGCATCTGTGTGTCGGGCGCTCTCTGAATGATAAGGGGACATGTTGTTTTTGGAGGGCTCTCTAATGGCTTCCAGTAGCTTCCTGAGTCAGCATGTTTATCTGCAATCAATTAGTGACCTTTCCTTGAACCGCTTACCATATAGATTGATGTATCGAATGCAGCTCTCTACCACCAGAGGAATGGCTTGACCTGAATCCTGAAACACAACAGTCGTTACAAAATGGTCACGATTTTTTTAAAGCTGTAACTGAGGTCTTAAGGGGATGATTACTGAAAAAAAAGACTATTCTGTAATCATCTGCATATTATCGGGTCGTCCCAAACCTTTATGACTTATTTTGTTTCCCAAGGAACACAGAATAATTTTTTTGTTTAAATAATGAAGTCAATTTACTTTTGTTTTATGGACAAAACATTTTTCAGAATATCTTCTTTTGTGTTTTGCAGATTAAATAAATATCGCAGAGGTTTGGAATGACATGAGGATGAGTAAATGGTAACAGAATGCTTATTTTTGGGTAAATTAACTGTTTGAAAGTGCACTTCAGTTAATTTTTCCCAGATTAGAAATGTTTTACACATAAAAGTACACATAACAAATAGGTTTTATGGTGATCCTGTGATTCTATTAAACACTTTAAGCTTTCATATCTTTATATCTGTTTTATATCTTTAGTCCATGTTGTTAGGATTTATTAGAGCAAGATAAGTGTCCAAGGGTACCTCAGCTTAAAATAAACACTAGTACATTAATATAAATTAAATAAACACATAAAGGTTGGGTCAAAAATATTGATAAAAAAATAATGCTAATAAAACACAAAATAAATACACTAAACAACTTTGTCATTCAAATGTATATATCCATAAATTATACATAAGTACAGAACAATAAACAGCAGGTAAAATCTACAAAACCTAATGTGAATTAATATGTTTATGCTTAACAGAAACAATATAGTTTCCAAATAATATCTTAGAACCATTTAAAATATTATTTCTCCAAGTATATATTTTGTCTTAAAAAAACAAACAAAAAAACAAAAAACAAAGCAATGCAAAATATTTTAAAATGTCGTATTTCATGACATGTTAGGATTGGGGCCTTTATGTCAAGGATGGTCAAATTTGGGAATCCATAGCATCTGTTATTTAAAACACATTTTCCTGGTCACTGACAGTGTTCGGGGTAACATTACGAGTGCCGCGAGTAATGTAATAATATTACTTTTCTAAATAACGAGTACTAAGTAACTCATTACTTTTAAAAATCAAGTAGTAATATCTGAGTAACTTTTTTAAAAATGTAATGCGAGGTACTTTTTAGTTTAGTTAATTCGTTTTAAAAAAATAAACAGCTGAATTAAAATGACTGTAGTCACGTTAAATCCCACACTCGATGAGAAAATGCAGGAACAGACAGAAAGGAAGATGGCAGAGCCTTACACTTCTGCATTGGAAAATTCTGATTATTTCGAACACATGGAAGAAAAGGAAAAGAGGATTATCTGAATGGACAGCGACTTTACTTCATTTATAAGACAAAAAGTACAAAAGTAGCTAATGCATTGCTTTAACTTTTCATTAATCTGTACATCAGGCATGTAGTCAGGAAGACGACATTATCCTAAATTTATTTTTAATGTGTTTTTTTAAGGTAAATAAAGGTTATACAGTAGCTGTGTCCCAAATCGCATACTTGTGCACTTTTCTACACCGTTTTGTAGTATAAATAGTGTAATAAGTGCGTTCACACTGACAACTCTAACAATAGTAAGTGCACTTTAATTACCCGGATGATGCACTCATTCCACCGGTAATATGAAGTGTGTAATGATGGACACTTCACGCACTCAACGACAGGAGCTTCGTGCAAGTAACGGAAGAGGCGGAGCTATCGGGCACACATGTTGGATAACTTTATTTATTTTGGACTGTGAAAGCAAATTTCTCCTACGAGAGTGATTATAGCGCCGCCCGATGGTGAATGCGGTTATACTCATGCCAGGTATTATTTGGAATTTTGGTCATTTATTTCTCTAATTTGGTAACCGTCAAACGTCATCAGGGAAACGGTTTGAACTTCCGCTTAGTAAAAAAGCCATTAGTGTTCCATTTGGGACAGCACTACATACATATACTATGCTGTTAAGTGTGTAAGTGCATAAGTACACAGTCTTATAAGTGCATAGCGTATAGTGTGTCATTTGGGACGCAGATAGTGTGTTGTTAATTGCAGAGCTCCTCTATCTTAAAAAAGAAGAAAAAAACCTGCAAGTTCCAAAAGAGATCAAGCATCAGCCAGGTCAGGAAAAGTAACGCAAAAGTAACTCAAAAGTAACGTAACGCATTACTTACCATAAAAAGTAACAAAGTAACACAACTTACTTTTTTGGAAGTAACTCAATGTTGTAATGCATTACTTTCTAGAGGAGGGGTGACCAACCCTGCTCCTGGAGATCGACCGTCCTGCAGGATTTCAGCTGCAACCCATTTCAAACACACCTGTCTGTAATTATCTAGTGCTGTTCAGGCCCTGATTAATTGAGTCAGGTGTGTTTGATCAGGGTAGGAGCTGAACTCAGCAGGAAGGTCGATCTCCAGCAGCAGGGTTGAGCACACCTGTTCTAGAGCACACTGTAGGTCTCAAACTCGATTACTGGTGTGAGTTGGAAGTGGTTGGAGCTAAACTATGCAGAGCTGCGGCCCTCCAGGAATTGAGTTGGAGACTTTAACTTTCCCCAAAACTGGTCACTGATATACAATAACTGGAATCTTCATCTCATGCATGCAAAGTATTCTAATATTATAACCGACAGTTTCATAAACACCATATTTATTTGTGTAATTAATTTTATTAAGTGCAAAACATTTCTGAAATGGAAAAACTGCTGAGTGCACCTCTGATTTAACAGCAAGTATCAAAAACAGGACATATATCTTCAAAGTGAATAAGGAAAAGACGTATTAGCTGTTTTAGTAGAGAATAAAGCAAAGCATTAAGCTAGTCTGTCCTCAAGAGCAGAACAATAGCAAAAAAAAAAAAGAACATAAAAGTTCAGCCGTGGCTCAAGGTCGCTACAGAAAGCTCGTTAAAAATTCTCTTTGAACTTGTGACATGCCATTTGTCTAGGAAAATATATTACACTCTTATCTAAAAATTAAAGAAAGTCCATTCCCGGCTCTATTCTACAGTACCTGGTTGCGGGTACGAGCGTTCCGTCTTCCCCTAGGACACAAAGCAGCAGAGAAGAGCAGTGCAGAGGCGTGAAAGAGGTCAGAAAAATCACAGTTAGACAGGAAGAGACGACAGAACCGCCACTGAGACGGCAGTGTCGTGCTGTTGACTGGGTGAAAAAAGCATTATGGAGGCTTGAGATGCAGTAAAGGGGAGGCGTGTGAAGAACGCGATGCCCTGCAGTTGATTTTCTTGCCTATTTATGCCTTAAAATAAGTGGTAATCGACCACTTAATTGCGTAAATTAAGCATCAAGGCAGTTCCTTAAAAGCTAATGGGCCCTGCTGAGTGTCTATTTAGGCAGGAGGGCATCAGCTACCACCCTTATCATCTGCATCATCGGCACTTGGCGAAAGACAGGAAATTAACAGAAGCAAATAGAGGGGTTGTGAGCGCAGGAGTCAGTCAGAGATAGACAGACAGGGAGTCGAGCAACCCTCCAGGGCAGCAGAGGGCAGCAGGTACCTTAATGAAACTCTCCATATTGCCGTTAAACAGCTTATGGTTATAGATGGAACGAGGCCTCGGTTTCCGCAATTTCTGTGGTTTCGGGGGGAGGGTTGGGGGTCTGAGGAATGGAGATGGTTATGGAACAAACACATTTATACACATGAAACACACACTTAATTACATATTTTGACAAATATCTACAGTATATAACTAGTATATACTGTAATCTACAGTCCTATCCCATCTATAAAACATATCATGAAATGGAACCTCAGTTACTAAGACGTTTCACTCAATTTTATGTACAGTGCAAAGCTAAATGAGTACACCCTCTTTGAAAATTAACGTTTTATCCTTTCTCAGAAAACTTAGATCATATATATTTTGGTCACAAAATATCAAACATCTTTAATATTATATGAATATAAATACTTATATTTATACTACCAGTTCATATTAACAGTTATATTATGAAAGTAAGAGTGTGTTCATGTAACATCTTTAAGAATAGAAAGATAATACATTTAAAATCAATTGCAAATAACAATAGCAATACAAACTAAACATTTTCAACTAAATGTATTAAATGTATTATTTAATTTTATTAATTTTATTATAATTTCATTTTTTATTATTTCAAAGGGCGACACGGTGGCGCAGTGGGTAGCGATGTCGCCTCACTGCAAGAAGGTCACTGGTTCAAGCCCCGGCAGTGTCAGTTCGCATTTCTGTGTGGAGTTTGCATGTTCTCCCTGTGTTCGTGTGGGTTTCAAAGTCCACAGACATGCAGTATAGGTGAATTAAATAAGCTAAATTGGCCATAGTGTATGTTTGTGAATGCAAGAGTGTATGGGTGTTCCCCAGTGATGGGTTGCAGCTGGAAGGGCATACGCTGTGTAAAACATATGCTGGATAAGTTGGCGTTTCATTCCGCTGTGGCGACCCCTGATTAATAAAGAGACTAAGCCGAAAAGTAAATGAATGAATGAATGAATTTCTCCCTAACTTATTCATTGGGTTGTACTAATTTTTGCACTGATCTTAAAAGGGCACGTAACCCAAAAATGAAAGTTTACTCACTATTTACTCTTTAAACCAGTGGTTCTCAAACTGTGGTACGTGTACCAGTAGTGGTACACAAGCTTCCTTCTAGTGGTACGCAGGGGAATCTCTGAATAATTAAAGTAAAAAAATGAACATACCTTTAACCCTTTGACGTGTACGATAACACTGGTGTGATCAGAAAATTGATTTTAATTGGCTAAACCTTATATTTAAGTGGCTGACAATAATTAATATTCTTAATTAGAAGAATTAATCTGCCTAGTTTTTGAGATGTGCTGTGCTGTAGCTGCTTAATTAGGCCTACTATGCTATTGTACTTCAGTACCGGTTATTACGGTGGTACCTGGAGAGGCAATCTTTTTCTGAGGTGGTACTTGGTGGAAAAAAGCTTGAGAACCACTGCTTTAAACCTTTATGAGCTTCATTCTTCTGTTAAATACAAAAAATATATTTTAGAAGAAAGAACTGAAAACCTGTAACTATCCACTGTCACTGTCAACAAATACTACAGAAGTCAATGGTTACAGGTTTCGAGCTTTCTTCAAAAACATCTTTTGTTGTCTTCAAAAGACAAAAACTTACAGATGTTTGTAACTAGTGAAAGGTAAATAAATGAGGACAGAGTTTTCATTTTTGGCCACAGGGGAAACGGTCCTGCACAACTGAGCCTGGTTTCTCTTGAGGTTTTTTCCTTCACTTTCGTCAATTGGTGAAGTTTGTTCCTCGCCACTGACTTGCTTGGTTTGGGACTTGTGGAGCTGCGCATCGATGTTTTAGCTCTTCAGCGTTTGGACTTTCAGAAGTGAAATGAACTAAACTAAACAGAACTGAATTTCAACTCTGAAAACTGGACTGACATAGTCTCAATTTACTAGAATTTCTCTGATAAGCTGCTTTGAAAAAATCTACATTGTAAAAGCACTGTAAGAATAAAGATGAATTGAATTCAATTGAATTTTGGATGAACTGTACCTTTAAGTTATTTTATTAGATTAGTTCCGGATTTGTACTGACTGATCAAAATTATCTTAATAGTATAAAACCCTATAGAAAATAATTTAAAAGAAAGAACTGTAAAAGGGGTATACACATTTTTCTTGATCCCTGTACATAAAGTCTCTAGCTGAAACACATACAGCAGCAGATTTACATTATTTATAAAAACAAATCCAGTGTTTAATACTTTTTTTGAACTAAAATCAGAGTTAATTCTGTTTAATACAGACGCTGTAAGTTTTTCTCCGTATTTTTGGTTAGAAGAGTAGTTTTAGCTGTAGAGTGAAAACGCTGAAGATGTTATGTTTGTTTATTTTTGTATTAAATAGTTATAAATAGAGGGTCATTTCAGCTAGATTTGGGGGTTTTGTTACATTGATTTCTTTTATTTGGCGCCACCTAATTCTCGTTTTCCCAATTCAGAACATATATTAATTGATTGATTTTCTTTAGTGAGATTCCATCTTGTATTTATTACATTGCTGTTTCTGTTGCTTTCACTTTTGTAAATAAATTCACTTATTTTTGCAGTATTTTGGTTGTCGTTTTGCTATTTGGCCACCTACTCACCACAAACTTTAATCACATCAAATGTTACTTCTTTTAAACCCCAAGAACTAAACTTTAAAGTCGTAACACTCCAGTTGAAACATTAAAGTCTTATGAAGTGAAGCAATTGATCTGTGCACTGAACTGAACATATTTAAAACACAGCCCAATCATTTGCTTCTTAAAATCTCAATGTATCATAAGGAGTCATGTGCATTAATTCTATTTTGCCTGTATGTTTGTTTGTGCACACATGCACAGCCTTTGACTAAAGTACCAGCAAATCCTCATTATATGGTGAACTATAGCTTTAACTTCTAAGGAGAGCAATATTAAGGGGTTTAAATAAGCAACAGGCATTAATTGTTGTTGTTTAAAAGATCATAATTACATCCTAATGCTTTTGACCTCAAATTAACAACCAACAACGGCAGGGAGATTTCAGTTCCCCATAGGAGCACTGAACCAGGAACTCATTGAAACATTTAGCAATGGAAACATAATTGCTGTTGTGACAGGCTGGTAAACGCCATCAAAGTCAAACATGACACGACTCTGTACTTTAGGTCGTAAACCTGAGGGAAAAGCTTAAGCTGTTGTTTAAATTTGCCTACTTGATCAATCATTAACAGAAGTTTTCAAGTTGTAGGTGTTCAAAGAAATAGGATTTATAAACACATACACTGTAAAAAAAAACATACACTTGTGTTGGGGCAACTTGAAAGAATTAAGTTAACTTTTTAGAAATTTATTTGGATTGAACATCAAACAATTAAGCTGTACAAAAAAGAAATCAGGAATTGTGTAGTTTCAGCTCATTTTGAATAAATAGTTTGCTTTTCTTTAGTCAGTTTATAGTCAGTTTAGTATTTAGACTTGAGTCATGTTTAATGCAAATATGCTTTGACACTCAAAAAATGACTTTCGCTGCTTGTTCAAACTACTTATTTAAAGGGCCATGAAACCCCCCTCTTTCAGTTCAAGTCTACCTCACAAAATCTTTCAAAAAATGCTCCGAGATGGGTGTGGAGCTCTGTTAGCAGAGGGAGGAATGGGCGCAGCAGAGCAGGGAAAAAGAGGGGAATGAAGAACTGTTGTCACTGTTGAACTGTTGTTAAAACGCAAAGAAATAAACAGTAAGTAGTTTAATGCCCTGCTACATCTGTTATTCATAATTTCATATAATATACACATAAGCAAAATTTGTTATACTGTATCATTCCAAAGATAATCGGATTTATATAAACACTATACATGAGGAGGACTTCTCCTCTCCTCAATGCCTGGGTCTGAATGCAGACACATTGGATAGCAGTGCAGCAGGTCTCTTGCCCTGTCTATTTCAATCATTAACCCTGCTGGTAATTTGGAGGATTTTAAACATAGGCAAACACAGCAGCACAGATATAGGATATAGGATGACAGATATAGCAATGTGTCTGAATGGTAACGTACTTCACTGATAAAAGACAAAGTCTGCCATTGTCAAATTCTTGAACAGCTCACCCAACAAAAATGCTTGTTGCAAACCAACAGCTTTGCTGTATCGGCCCTGACAGCACTGCAGGGAAAAACATGCAACAAACCCTGTGGATCATGGAAACAAACACATAGCTATGACCCGTGATGTGCGCTGAGGCGATTTCACCCAGTCATTGGGTCTCACTGCTTGGCAGGTCTGCCTCGCCTTCGAAAAGCACATGCTCTCATAAATATTCAAGAAGCAGGGTCTTCTCATAGGATAAGAAAACTCTGCTATGAATAATAATAAGAAACCGACGTGTCAACACTCCAACAGCAGATTCACGCTACATCACCGATTTTAATCTCACCTCAAAAATTATTTTAAACCCGGAAGATGAAATTAGCTGACAAAAGCTTAAATTTATCCAGTTTTCCCCACAATTAAACCTGACAGGCACTAACGTTGTCATAAAAGATGCTCAACACACAAATCTGTTAATTTTTTTTTAAGTACTCCAGGGTGTCTCGAACCTATAAAATTAGTTGAAACAACTCAATTCCTTTGTGTTTTTGGGGGGACAACTTAATTGTTGTATGTTCAATCCACTTAAATTAGTAACCGATTAAGTTAATTTAATATATTATGATCAAATCTAATATAAGCTAACCAGGGTTTTTGATGTAATTGCGTAGTGTATGTCTCTTGTTAAATCTTAAATAAAGGGCATATGATTATCAATGGCAGCACTGGTATATGTCATCCAACTGAGAGGTCAGAACAGGTCTGCATCTGTTTACCAGGAAGGCTCTATTCTCAGCATTCTCCGACCGTCAGAGGACGTTCTGGATAACCCAGCATGAGTTGAGCCCCTGCCAGTGACAGCTTGAGGACAAGTCCCCTTCTGACCGCTGCGCAATATCAAATAAACTTTTACTTGTCCTCTCTTGCTCTTACTCAGGCCTGCTAGGCTGCTACTGTATGTGTTTTAGAGGTTTTGTCTGCATTTATCTGTACGTGCTTTGTCAGTTTTATCTGCAAAGGAAATGAGCTAACAATTGTATTATTTCTTTTTAGTCTAAAATAACAGAGTATTTGTGGTAAATCATAAATGTGATAAATGTTTTTTGTTTTCAAGAAAGCGTTGGCTATGGACAAACTGAAACATATTTTTTTCTGTCTCTATGATAAATTCTAAATTCCTAGGAGACCATTTTATTTTGATAAAATATTTAGTTATTGTGGTAAAAGCAATGTTATAACCATTATAATGTTATAACATCGATCTCAAAAAAAGAACCATAAGGGGTTTTGCAGAGATACAATCTTAAAAATAAGGATTCGAAAAGAGGGTTTCACTGCGGTATGATCTTAAAAATAAAGGTTCCAAAAGGTCCTGTTAAATTAAGCAGCAATTAAACTGTGATTTTGCAGACATATGATATAATAAACAAGATTACAAAAGCTAGGTTCCCGGCCAAACAATCTTAAAAACAAAAGGTTCCAGAAGGAGTTTTTTATGGTGATGTGAATTTACAAGTAAAAGGGCTTAAAAGAAGGTTTAAAAGGAGATATCATAAGAACGTATATACATTTTAAAAGTCCTGTTAGACGTCCCCACTGTGTTTTTACCCGTAATATGATCTAATAAAAGCTCTAAAAAGGGCATTGTAGCAATACAAACTTTACAAAAACGTTTTTAAAAATCCAAAAATGTTCTTCAATCTTTGAAAAATAATCCTTGTTTGCATGCTTTAAACATGAAGATTCTTCACTGGGGTCCATTAAAAAACTTTAATATCCATAGAAGCTTTATATGTTTAAAAAAATATTCTTTATGGTCAAAAAGTGAAGCTTCACAAACTAATTTCGAGAGGAGCACGTGATAGGATTGACAACAGCTGATCCCTATCACTAATCAGTAACTAGCCAATCGGATCATTCCAAATTTAATATAAATATCCAGCCTAAACTTCATTTCTCATCTTCGCTTTGGAAATCCCCCCATACATCTCTTCTCCCTCCTCCTCAATTCTACGGGCGACACGGTGGCTCAGTGGCTAGCACTGTTGCCCCACAGCAAGGGGGACATTGGTTCAAATGCCCAGCTAAGCCAGTCAACATTCTCTGTGCGGAGTTTGTATGTTCTCCCCATGTTTGCTCGGGTTTCCTCCTGGTGCTCCGGTTTCCTCCCACATTCAAAAAACATGCCACAAAAGTTAAAGTCACAAGCACCTACTACGTACAAACTGGCACAATTGGCTGTCTATTCCTGGAAAGTTATCGAGAACTACCTGATCTTGTATCCTTCCTAATGCTTATAGACCAGGCGGGAGCCTTGGGCTCATCTATCTCCGAGCTCAGGGTTCTCTACCAGGACAGTATGCCAAACCTGCTAAAATAGTCTAGCATTATCTATGTGTGGACTCTTGAAATGTCATCTAGACACCTAAAATATTGACAATGAGATTGTTATTTCAAGAACTCTTGATTTAAAGGTCATTTGGAGAGTAGATCTTCTATCTGTTACAACAAATATTTTACAAATAAAACATAATTTTGCCACATTTATTCTTAAGAGTGAATAAACGGTTGAATGAAAGGTTCTTTGGGGAACCAAAAGTGGTTCCTCTCTGGCATTGCAGTAAAACCCTCCTTCCTTTATTTTATAGTGTAGAATATTTGACTAATCTTTAGAATATTTTTCCACTATAAAGGATGATGCTTTGTTCGTTTGTCTTTCAATGATATGGTTATTGCACAGATTCCACAGAGGCAAATTGGTAACCTTTTATTTGTTTGCAAAATGTGGGAATGTGATGACCAGCAGAACTCTCTTACCTTGTAGTTCCACATTCAGCTCTTTCTCCTAAAAGTGAGAAAAAGAAGAAGAGAGAGAGAGAGAGGGAGGAGTCAGACATGATTATTAGTATGATCTCATGCACTGAACGTTGTGTTGAGAGTGGCTGGCCTGTGCTATTGAAGAGCAGATGAATGAATAAATGAGTGGACAGACACACTGTGCTTTACACAAAGACCAGCACTGGTCACCACAAAAACCTCGCAAGGGCCCTGCAGGGTGTCAGAAGGGAACTAAAGGGGGTAAATAAGTCTGTGCGTCTGTGTGTGTGTGTTTAGATTGGGAGGGCACCAAACGATTGTTGACACTGAGCAATGTCTCTGACAGCTCACTAAGCTTCTTTGTCCCAATGTCCAGTGTGCTCAAAAAAGTTCCTGACACAATATATATATAATAGTTTTTTTTAAAGAACAAAATTAATTAAATAAAACAAAAACTCACAAGGTCAAGAAAATAAATATTGCCGGATATTTATTTACGACTACCACTTAAATATTTTTTATTATTATTAAATTAAATTAAATTAGCAGGTATTCTTAATGTCAGTAAAAAATGTTTAAATATAATAATAATAATACTAATAATACTAATACTAATACTAATAATAATAATAACAATAACAACAACAACAACAATAATAATAATAATAATAATAATAATAATAACAACAGTTTAAATCAATAAAAAAGATGTAATTGCACTAAAAGAGTGAAAAAAAAAGAAATAATAAAAAAGACCTAAAATTAGACCTCAGCAGCACCTGTTAACAACACCGACCAAGTTCTTCCCATTCTGAATCACCATGTAATGAGGTGGAACCACTAATGTTTCTACATGGGTACTTTAGAGATGTGAAGTGGCCCCTCAAATCATTTCATTCCACTGAATCTGCATAGCCAATGAAGTGGCTCCCATGTGCCTTTGCTATGCCCTCTAAAACCATTCCAAAAACTGAAAGGCTTTTGTCCTGCCAGCTGAGGGTTAAAAAAAAAAGACTCAGGATGCTTTCCAAAGACTTTTCTGGATGCTGGTTTTACACGCAGGACATTCGCAAACAGTTTATTCTTCCACATCACTCATTTAAATGATAAGCGTGAACATTTATACCAGGTGGCATGGCAACCCTTGATTACATTAATGAAGAGCATTAGATGTGCCAAGCTAATTGGCTTAATGGATGGAGAATCAATTAAGTGAATAATTTAAAAACATGGGTGGTTCCTGCAGCAACCATATGCGACAAACTCATGCATATCAGTGCTCATGTGGACCCTTGATTAGTCTTAAAATGTAAGGTCATAAATAGTCTTATTTTTACATATGAGGTCTTAAATATGATGTATTTAAAGCAAACAAATTGCTTATAACTAAATATTTGACCGAATTCAAACTAATTAGCATTCTTATTCTTTTTTATGGATTTTTTGATGACAATTCGCAGCATTTACTACACAACAGCATATCTCATAATGCTTTTTGTGATAAAGAAAACAAAATCTTTATGTCTGTTTGGTTGTCCTTATATATGTATTATAATAAGACAAAATGGTTTGTAAAATGTGTGAGCGGACATTGCATCTATTCTGCGATGTGTGCAGTTATACTCTATGACCATGAAATTCAAGACATTACATATTTATCATGTGATGTGGATATATTAGTGTCATAGGAGCAAGATTGTTGTTATAATCAAAATATCAGCACAATAGATGATTAGATATTTTATTACATTTAAATAAACTGGTAAACAATGTCAGTTACATTGTATTAATAATATAGTCAATATATATATTTAGCAAAAACTAAAATAGCATGTCTAAAAATATACCAAAAAACACTCATCTGTTCTGAACAAATTAGTTGGCTATTAATTATTCAGTGATCGCATTGTTCTTTTTCCCCTCATTTGAACAAATCAGTTGATGAACTGACTCACTTAAATATATTAAGTCAGTGTATCATATTGTATTGTTATTGTTAAGTTATTATAAGTTTCTGCATGTCTGCATAGTATATAAAATACCTTTTGTACAGTATTCTGTAAATAAAATGCTCCAGAATCACCTAAAAGTTGGCAAAAATTGGCCCTTAATAATTAAAAAAGTTAAATTACATATTTTCTGTGAAAAGACCATGTGAATAGAATATGAATAATATGAATGTGCTGTTGACAATATGAATTTAATATGCATAATTTGAGTGTGTTAAATTTCTTCATATTATTAACCATGATCTCAAACATATACTACTGGTTTTACAAACAATGCTTAAAAGGATAGTTCGCTTAAAATTCTGCTATCATTTACTCACCCTTCATTTGTTCAAAACCTATTATAGTTTAGTTCTATTGAACTCAAAATAAATATATACTGTATATAATTATAAAAAATGTGTAAATATTAGGGCTGTCCAAGAATTAATCGTGAATAATCCCATCCAAAATAAAAGTTTGTTTTGACATAATATGTGTGTGTGTTATATATATTTATTATGTATATGTGATAAACACATTCATAGAAGCCAAAACTATATATAAAAAAGTTACATCAAAGTAGTTACATCATATTCAAATGTAAAACTTGTATCATACACATATATTTTTTATATATCTAAATATAAACCAACATTTTATCAAGTATATGCATGTGTGTATTTATATATTCATAATAAAATATACACAGTACACACACAAATATTATGTTAAACTTTTATTTTGGATGTGATTAATCACGATTAATTTTTTGACAGCCCTAGTAAATATATATATATATATATATATATTTTAGTTTATTTTTTTCCCCAGTTTCTGTTTATCGGAGAGAAGATTTTTTCAGCACATTTCTAAACATAATAGTTTTAATAACTCATGTCTTATTACTGATTTATTTTATCTTTGCCATGATAACAGTAAATAATATTTTAGATTTTTCTAGACACTTCTATACAGCTTAAATTGACATTAAAAGGCTTAACTAGGTTAATTAGGTAACTTGGCAGGTTAGGGCAATTAGGCAAGTTATTGTATAATGATGGTTTGTTCTGTAGACTATTGGGAAAAAATTGCTTAAAGGGGCTAATAATTTTGACCCTAAACTGGTTTTAAAAAATTAAATAAAATAAAAATAAATAAATAAACAAATTTATATAAATAAAATAAAATAAATAAGTAAACAAATATTATCAGACATAATGTGAAAATTTCCTTGCTCTGTTAAACATTATTTGGGAAATATATTAAAAAAAAGAGGGAGGCTAATAAATCTGACTTCAACTGTGTGTGCGTGTGTGTGTGTATACACACAGACTTTTTTTTTATTCTGGTAGCTGGCATCCATAATTTGTCCTACTATAAAAGTCAATGGGAGTCAGCAACCAGCATTTTTCAAAATATCTTCTTTTGTGTTCAACAGGAGAAAGAAACTCATAAAGATTTAAAGCCACATGAGGGAGTATAAATGATGAGGTAATCTACATTTATGTGTGAACTATCCCATTAAGGCTAGTCCATGATTAAATAGCATTTTTGAGCCATCTCAATTGAAAATAACTTAAATCAGAGTCCTTTATTTTGTTCAGATGTACACCAGTAGATGTGTTTTTCCAAGACATACAAGCAAATTAAACACCCTAATTTACAGTAACTACAAATGTCCTAGTAAGGCCTAGTCCTGGCTTAAACTATAAGCGCTGTTTGTGAAACCGTGCATTGACTTCAATAAAACTTTATGAGGTATGATTATGTTATCACAATGAAGTCCAGTGACAGAAAAAGATCCTGCAATCTCAAAAGGTTATAAAATTCTTGTTTAATCCACTCTATTCTCAGATATACTGCTTTAAAGGGCATTGTTAGGCAATTTAGAGGGCAATTTTTAACACTACATAGTATTGTAAATAGTAATGTCCATTTATCCCCCAGTGTGTTAATGCAAATGTGAAACGTTTTCTTCAGGTCTCAAAAAGCATTAAATTTTTGCCCTGTGTATGCAGCAAATGCTCCACCGCACACACTTTGGCTCTTCTCGAGTGTCTGGTTTTACTCATCCGAGGAGGTGAAGTGTAATTGAGCACTCAGTCTGGTGAGGGAACGAGGGCTAGACTGGTCAGCGCTCATATATGTGGATGGCTGGACTCAGCTGGGGCGTCCCGCAGTGTGCCGTCATTAGATTATGAGCTGTCGCACAGGCAGCTGCCGAATTTTTCCCCCCCTGGTGCCACCGGCTGATTGATTGGGCGTAAACTGGCCGTAACTGAACTGACAAGAGGCCTTGTGGGAGACACTGCCGTGAAAGAAGGGTCTCTATAATCATGTGACAACAAAAGGGCTCACACTTAAAGGAATATTGAAGGTAATTTTCAGCTAAATGTCTTTGGATCGCATCTGTGTCATAGAGCTGCACATTTGAAAAATCAAACAGGATGTTAAATGACACTAAACGCACAGCTGTATATGCTTTTTTGCTTTGTTTTTAGGGAATGAAGAATTTGTTTTGGTGCTTTAAAAAACAAAAGAATAAAGACAGATATAAGCTAAAAGATTTTCTGTAAGCTTTTGTTTAAATATTTGATATTATTTGCCTCAAAATAGAATAGATTCATAAAATAAATGAATAAGCTTTCCACTGATGAATGATTGGTTAGGATTGGACAAAATCTGGCTGAAATAAAACTATTTGATCATCTGAAATCAAAAAAATATAAATATTAAGAAAATCACATAAAGTTGAACAAATGTAGTTCTTAGCAGTGCAAATTACTAATCAAAAATTAAGTTTTGATATATTTATGGTAGGACATTTACAAAATCTGGTCCTGAAACACTATCTTTACTTGAGATATGTTTTTTTGGAATAAAGGAGAAATCCTTTAGGTTAAAGGAGAAGTCCTTCACTTAAAAGGGTGGTCCAGAGTGTATTTTTAAAGCTTGATTGTGTTTATGTGGTGCAAAACAATGAGTGCTCATGCTTCATTTGTGAAAAATCACATTATTTTTTCATATATCTTACTTTGATAATATACAGCAACTCTGCTAACATGAAAACGACTGTCATCTTTCCTAGTTCCCCCAAAAGCCCGCCCTCAAGAAGCTCACATAATGGCAGCTCATATAATGTGCTGAGATTCGCAGATCGGCTCCATGCCACCTGGAAGCGTCCTGCTATAACATTACAGCCCATCTGGCCATGCCCCTTCGCTATGTGGGGTGTATGCTTGTAACCTGAAGAGTTACCAGGATGTATTTTTTTTGTAATCCCCACACTTCGTTCACTGTAGGCTTTGCTAAGCTAACTCTGTAACAGCAAATGTCTCCCTTTGCATTTAACTTTGAGGGTCTTACATTCATTTTTTATGTTCACACATCAACTAAAGATTAAAATATAATATCATAGCGGACCACCCCTTTAAAAAACAATACTTCCTACAACAATTATCCACCAACAGTCAAATTATGTGTACATTTGCACACCTTTTTGACAGTGTACTTGTCTAAATGTGTCTACATAAGTGTAAAGTGTATTTTTGCTTTTACATATTTATTGTCTTTCACATATTTATTGTGTTTTATGTATTTATTGTCAGCATTGTTAATAGTATATTGTTTTGGAGTATGTTGATGTATTTGACACCGTCTGTATTTTAAACGGCCGACACAGTGGATCAGTGGTTAGCACTGTCGCCTCACAGCAAGAAGGTCGCTGGTAGGGCTGTGCAATTAATCACAATCGCAAAAAAAAAAATTCACAATTTAAGCACATGCAATTTCTAAATCACAAAGGTTGCATTTTTATCTATTAATTTATTTAGATTTTTGCTCACTTCTTGTGCGCATGAATTTAATATGTTAACCAATCAGAGCTGACGCAGCACACCAGGCAATTACAGCTAAGCTGAGTGGGAGAAAGATGTTTACCAATAAGAGCTCACTCCGCGCACAATGAAGTTGAGCCGGAGACTCAAATAGGTGGTTTTGACATCCGTTAGTTTTTATTTATTGTTCTGACTGCAATTGAGGTAAATTAATCTTTATTTGTTCATGTTGTCTGTTTTTAACACAATGTATTACAGTTTTGTTTATCAAGCAGTTAGTACTGCTGTATGTGTTTAACTAGAGTTGAGGTTTGTTAATCTTAATTTATTTTATATTGTCTGTTTTAAAGGCAATTTCACTACAGTTGTATTTATTAAACTTAATATTATGTTATTTCATTGTGAAATGTTTTGTTATGCACTTCTTGTACACTGAATACATGTAGATTGTGTGTATGTAGCGCACAAACAGCTGCCAAAACCGCAAATAAAAATCGCAATCGTAATATTAGTTCCAAAAATCACAATATGATTATTTTGTTCATATTGCACAGCCTTAGTCGCTGGTTCCAGTTCTGGCTGGGTCAGTTGGCAATTCCAAGTGGAGTTTGCATGTTCTTCCCATGAGTTTCCTCTGGGTGCTCCAGTTTCCCCCACAGTCCAAAGACATGCACTATAGGTGAACTGAATAAACTATATTGGCCGTAGGGTATGTGTGTGAATGAGTGTATATGGATGTTTCCCAGTGCTGGGTTGCAGCTTGAAGGGCATCTGCTGTGTAAAACATGCTGGATAAGTTGGCGGTTAATTCTGCTGTGGCGACCCCTGATGAATAAAGGAACTAAGCCGAAGGAAAAGGAATGAATGAATTTTGCACTGTCTGTATTGCAGCCAAAAGCTTTTCACTCATCATAGCACACGTGCTGCTGATGATGTGAAAATAAAAGGTGATTTGATTTTGATTTGATTCTAATCCAATAGTTTTTGTCCAAACAATGTATTATTGGCTATTTCCAAAAATAAACCTGTGCAACTTTTGAGCTCCAGGGTCACATATTGTAAGTAAGTAATAAACAATGGCATCAACATACTGAGGTATACATCAAAATGACTGTATACAAAAATATGAACATGACATTAAAAATGACCCTCTATAGTGCTTCACCATGCAGCTGAAAGCTCTACAGCCAAGAATATATCAGGCAAGAATTTTGGTTTGGGATTTTTTTTTCTGCCATTAGACGTAATTATGATGACATGATCTTATCTTAAAGGCTCATAAACTTTTATTAGCATGAGAATATTTGAGATTACAGTAAAGGAGCAGAAAGACAGATAGTATGACAGACAGATTTTGAATAATGTTTTTTCTTATATAATTAATTTGCAGAAATATTAAATTTTAGATTTTAAATTACATTTAAAATAGCTGGATTTTTACCTGAGGTCTCAAACTTTTCAACCTCACCTCAGTGCATCTCGTCCAATTAGTCCAGAAACATTCGTACAGTTTGAGCCCATTACAAACTTTCAATTTCATATCCAACAGTGACTTGCAATTAGATGCCACAGGCTTAGCATTTCCAGAGCGAAAGGCATTTAATAAACAGACAACTCACCTTCCCCCAGAGTCTGTTTCAGCAGGTCATGCTTGGCCTGCAGCTTAATGATGAGGTTACTGCCGTTCAGGTACTCCTTGAATTTCTGCGACACAGATGAAGGCGTCAGTGAGCTAATGATTTTAATTGGATGTGACTAAAACAGGGGAGTGATGTGTGCTGCGGGCAACAAAGAACAGATTCGGCCACACTTTCCACGCCGCAAATTCAATCTGTTCAGATAGGAGGATTTAATTTCCGTCTCATTGGCGAGGCATGGGCCTTGTCACCAATGTTTTGCCGATTCGTGTGTGATGACTGAGTTGGGATAGATAGGTAGATAAATAGATAGATTGGACAAGCTGGCTAGACTTTCATATCAGTGTTTGCAGAGACCATTCCATGTATTAAAAGATTTACTGATAGTCTGGAGATCCTGAGGTCCAGGTCTTCATCTTTATCTAAAAAAAAAAACCGTCTCAAAAATACCAGGTTTTTATGTCCAAAACAAGCAATAATGGAGACTGTCAGTCAAAAACAGTGGCTTATGATATTTATTTTTTCCCAATTTTTGAAGTTACACTTTAGTAGTCAAACGCAAGGTAAAAGGAATCTTATTTGATTTAACAATTATAATTTAACAAGAGTTCAACAAAATTAAAGAGGTAGTTCACCCCCCCCAAAAAATAAAAATAAATAAATTGTCATAATTTACTCACTCACTTGCTTCAAACCTTTAGGAGTAACTTTCTACTGTTAAACACAAAAGATGTTTTGAGGAAATCTGCAACAATTGACTTCCATAGTATTTGCTTTTCTTACTACGTTCAAAGTCAACAAGCCACTTGCTCGATTTGCAAAGAACAAATATGCCTGATGCAAAAGAATGGAACAAATTTTTAGTTCTGTTAAATGATTTATTCTAGTTGTTTGAAAATAAATAAAGAGGTAATCAAACTAATTAGACGAGAACTTGCTGATCGAATGAGATTTAAGGTCTTTATACTGTATAAACGACTCTCTCCGGTGAGTTACTGTGTGCCTCCATCACAGTAGGTGGCGGTATGCACTTATAAGCTGGTTCGCATACCCACCAATAAAACCGCATAAGAAGAAGTCACTGCGCATGCTTAGCTTAACAGACTGAACCTTTTGGAATTCTGCAGTTGTGCTGTTCCACATATATATGGACAACTTAATCTTAAACAAGACTGATGTATGAAGAAGATGCAAATTTGTAGCTGGACAGAAGCTCTCCTAGACAGCAAGTAAGCTTGGATTGGAACAATCATTGATGCTCAGTACAAAAACAAGGTATTTACAAACGCTCTTGTTATAATTCTTTGTTTATTTGTGTTCATGTATAAATGTTAGATTTATTTTTTTTTTTTTTAAGTAAAACGACATGGTTTAACTTGTCAAAAAGATACTTTGAGACATACTGTGAGGATGTGAGCTGGCTGCAAGTTAAGAACATCAATGCTGCCAACTAAGACAAATGTAATTGAAGAAACCGAGTCGATTTTAATAACCATACATGGACAAGACAGAAACTTGCTAATGTACGAGTTGAAGTGTTTTACTGACATTGAGTGAATAAGAATACATTTAATTAGATAAACACATCATAAATATTATAATTCAATTATCTGCAAAGAAGTTACACAGACCTGTTAAAACCATGTTCAATTTAAGTCGTGTTCATATAACACAATCACAGCAGTTCAAGTTTACTTGATTTGTTCAGATGCACAATGGGTGCTACAATTAAATCATGTTAATTTTGGAGTGTATGGAAGTCATTCTGCTTGTTAAGTGGTGACGTATTGGTGACGCATGGAAAACTGTTTCCTGGTCCAAGCCGCTACTAATTTGAATTAAGAAAATGTTAGTTTATGATCACTTTTTAGTCCTATCACACATTAAAGTGGATTTTATATGAAATCATGGTGTACACAACTGCCTCTGAGCTTGCTGCATCACAAATACCAAAATTTTAACAATTTATAAAAAATTAATCACTTTCTGGCTATTGAATATTAGGCATGGATATATATATCGAGATCATGATTTTTGAAAGTATTACAGCGCTTTGTAAACTTTTATTATTACTAATTGATGAGGCTGCCCATAGAGTCTGATAGAGCACTTGGACCCGAAGGCCCCTTCGCGATAGTTCACATTTAACAAGCGGATGGTTACAGGAGATCAGATTTCTTTGTAATATCACCTTTTGTGTTCAGCACAAGAAAGAAACTCATAAACAATTCATAAAATAAATAAATAAATAAATAACGAAAAATAAATAGACCGTAGAGGTGCATTTTTGAACCTTTAAAACTAAATAGTTTTAAAAACTAGTTTAAAAACTAAATTACCCCTTTAAATGTTAAAGAAACCCTATAAATTGATACAAAAACATTTTTTATGTTGTAGGTATGGCTTGAGAAAGCTGTACAAGTTTCTACGTGTGCATAATATGCAGTGGTGTAAAGTAACTAATTACAAATACTCAAATTACAGTAATTAAGTAGTTTTTCTCAGAAATTGTAATTTACGAAGTCGTTTTATAAATGTGTACTTTTACTCTCCTATGAGTACATTTTTAGTGCAGTATCTGTACTTTTACTCCACTACTTTCCTTCAACCTGCAGTCACTACTTTTTTCTTGTCTATCGGGATTAGAAAAATCAGTCCTGTAATCCTATTCAATCAAATCACACATAGAAGGTAAATAGCTTCATAATGAACTACCTCATAACATAGGCGATTTATAATTGACCCTTTGCTAAGCCCCGCCCTCCTTAGTTACTGTTACTATGCCTGTCAAACTTTTGTGCCTGGCACGTCTATTACAACATGTATGCGCCGGTGTCAGACATTGCCAGGGATATTATTAGTCAATTTTGGCGAACAGGTGAGATATCTGAGATAGCCAGACAAAAAAAGACTGCAGTATGAATTACAGGGGTATAATAACGACATAATATGCAACCGATTAGAAAATAATTTAATCAAAATTGAAGCTAGGTTAGCTCAGCCGCCTCATACGCTGACCATTCAACAGCAACTAATTAAACCGTGATTTCTTTTTCTTTTTAGCCAAAAATTCTGATAGATTGACTACTATGGTGAGAGCTTAAACGGAGCAGTGCTCATAATATCGAGCAAAAAAAAAAGAGAAAAAGACAGCTGTGAAACATTACCTGCTTTGTATTGTTGTAGGAAACACAGTTTAGATCTTTATAGAGTAAGAGGTGTGTGAGTTATTGCCGTCTATCACTGAATGTGTCAGGAATATCGAACACAAAACTCCGCTCCTTTAGCGCCCCTCACAGAGCTTGATCCACGCTGGCATTTCCCCCTCTGGGTTTTAGATTTTGAAAAGCGAAAAAAATTCCACCACCCTGTCCAAACTTTTAGGATACTGGGTCTCAGATTTGCACAATCCATATGCACAATGCTTTGGCTTGTTTCCCTCACTCAAAAGCTTGACAGAACTCCTGCGCGTAGCTACAGTTGCTAAGCCACGATTGGTGTGTGGCAGTTTTTGGGTGTGGTTTAGCGAAGGGTCAATTGCAGCCAACTGTTTGGAAGTATTGCACACGTCCAGGAAGATGTCCAAAATCTTTACATGCATTGACCCAGAGACTGTTTAGATGCATGTCACTGATGAGAAGATGACGGATGTTTGATGACCAAAATGGCCTTAAACAGCCAGCAGGCACAAGATGTCAACATGACGTCTGTTTGACGTTGTATCCTAATGTCATGGGGATGTTGCATTTTGTTTGGAAATGAAAATCAGCTTGACGTCAGAACCCAACGTCAAGCCGATGTAAATGTCCAATGTCCAACCTAAAACCAACATCTAATGATGTTACAGCTTGACGTTGTGTGAACGTTACCACTACTGTATGATGTCTTTCAGACGTTGGATTTTGGTTGCCATATCTGAATAAATGTCAGTATTTGAAAGTATTTTCAATATGATGGCGGTTTAAGATGTCGGCTCGACGTTGGATTTTGGTCACTTTCCAACACAATTTAAAATCAACCAAATATCAACGTCGCTATTGGACAACAAAGTAAGATCATCCTTAGACGCTGGATAGACATTAAATTTTGGTCACCTGACATCACAACTAAAATCTAACCTAATATAAATGTCTTATGAAGTTTTGTGCTGGCTGGGCAATAACTCGTTGTTGCATGTTACGTTTACACACACATGTACAAATTACATGCAAACGCATCAGCTTTTAACAACGTAATACTCACTACTCACTACTCTTGAGTACTTTTGAAAGGGTTACTTTTTACTCATACTTTGAGTAATATTTACAGCAGATACTTTTACTCTACTCGCACTACATTTTTAGGCAAGTAATGGTACTTTTACTTGAGTATGATTTTTCAGTACTCTTTCCACCACTGATAATATGATAACTAATCCTGTGTTTGGCAGCTAATAAGTGTTTATGTCCAAATAGTAAAGACGGCACAGTCTTACATCCCACAAACATCACTGAGTGTGTGTTAAAGCAAATCGCATTATTTGATAACATTTGCAGCAATACTTTTGATTTACTCATTTAAAACTTAACAAATTCCATGACATTTCATGTTATACAATCAATTCAATTTTATATAATTAAAAATTAATTGATTACAAGCCGCACGCACTAGTTTGTCATATTAAAATGAGCTGAAAATAATAAGGGTACATGCAAAACCAGTGCGTTTGGTCTAATAAAAAACTGGCCACTCACGGTGAAGTAGAAGACTTCAGTCTCCTGCTGATTGGCTCGTCTCTTTGCGATGTTTAACTTGCTCATGTAACTCTCTGAAGCCACAGATTTAATGGACTCCGTGGATCGGCTGTGCTGGAAGGCATCTGACACATCAAAGTCCTCCACTGTCAGCATGTCTTGTAAGGTCTGCATGGTGGCGTCCAAGGTCTTGCGTACCTAATTAAACATAGCAGGGACTCGGTAAGGTGAAAAAGAGACCAGTGTGAACTTTTCGAAATGTAAGTTATGTAAGAGATTTCAACTGCTGTTCGTATTATGCATCATGACTCGTGGTTGAAAAAAAAAAGTGTTAATCAGTAGAAATGTGTGTGTGTGTGTGTGTGTGTGTACAGGTATATGTGGTATACTGGGACACAAAGTTGTATAATGGCATGGGTATGACTTCATTGTACTCTATTTAGGTGGTTTACAGGGTCACACCTTGTGTCCCTCTAATTCAAAATGCTTAAAAAATCATACTTAACGAGATCTTTTGATATTTACATTTTGCCACAGGTTTCCTGTAGGAGTTGGGTTTAGGGGAAGGAGTGGAGTAGAGCCCTTTCGTTTTTACTGTATAAAATAAAGTATGTATATGGAGTGTCCCTATAAACTGTTGGAAAATAAATGAATGATGAGAACGCAGTCCAGGAGACCCGAACAAGCAGAATTTCTTTATTGAGACGTGTTGGTTAGTCTGCAGTCTTACAGCGTCTTCAAGAAGTCCATGAGTCTGCAAGAGCCTACAGGAGTCTCTTACGGTGACAAGAGTAGTCTGCAACAAGTCTTTCACAATCTGAAATTAAGTCTAATTTGAGACAATGTCGTCCTGTCTATTGCATGTTTTAGGAGGGGGCAGAGTTTGTAGGTGGAGACATAGAAAACGGGCATGACTAGTTTTAGTAAAAGATCTTGTTTTAGGGTCTTGAAAAGATCTTGAGGTTTTACCTGCTCTGACCAGCATAAAAGGACCACCCAAAGTCAAAGGCACAGTTGTTGGGACGCTGTCTTTAGCATTTGCATCACTTTGGCTCAGCCCGTGCTCAGGAAGGCAATAGGTTTTAATGTCTCTCAAACCTGGGCTATTAGAGTTTTGAATGAAATAATATAATTAAAAAACAAAAACCTGCAATCACTGTCTATATATAGCTGAATACCTGTAACCACTGACTTTCATAGAAGAAAAAACAAATGGAAGTCAATGGTTACAGCATTTGTGGTTTTCAGCATTCTTCAAAATATCAAAGAAACTCTTGATTTAAATCTAGCACAAAACCATGCATACAAGTGTGTGTGTGTGTATGTGTGTTTGTTTGTTTGTTCAGAAAACTGAAGTGATTGCTGCTAAAAAAAATAATAAATAAAAATAAAAGGTTTTTACATTAACTACATTTTAATATTTAAAAACAGTTCATTACGATCAACAGCCTTGGCTAAAATACAGTAATAGTAATCTTCATTTAAAGACATTTATACTCTTACCGGCCCCAATCCTTTACATGGTAGCATGCATTTCTGGACATCTGACAGTTACGGTACATAAATAAGAATGAAGAGGAAATGTAATAAAGCTTTTATAAAGGTATATTTCTATACCTATACCTTTAAGGTTTAGAGTCAAGCAAAAATTAAAATCCACTCACTATTTACTCACCCTCAAGTGGTTTTTAAACATTTTTGAGCTTCTATATTCTTTTGAGCACTTCTGTTCAAGCTGAAAACCTGTGACCACTGACTTCCATAGCAGGAAAAACAAATGGAAGTAAATGGTTCCAGCATTTGTGGTTTTCAACATTCCTTAAAAATATCAAAGAAACTGGTTTAAAATTAGTAAAGGGTGAGTGAATGATGACAGAATGAGCGAACTATCCTTTTAAATAAATAAGACAGAGTATGTTTAAATTAGATCAAAATAATATTTCACACCACTTTCAGGAAAAGTATGTTTACGATTATAATATACAAATAATAAATGTGGGTGAGATAGCTATCTACCATATTCTGTTTATCATATAATGTTGGTAGGTGCAAGAAAATAGAAATACTGGCTTCCACAGGCTATCAGAAAAATTAAAAACGGCATCATTCAGCACCCCAAATATATGGAATATATGGTCAATTTCAAATATAGGTTCTGTGCAAACTAAGTGAGTATTGTCAAGTACAGTTACACATACTCAATCAAACCTGCAACCTCTTAATAACAAGTTCAATCCCCTAACCATTAAGCTACAACTGCATCCTAACTACCTGTTGTTGTAAGTGTTGCAAAATCATTTACTGTTTGTGTCACAGTTGTGGAGCCATGCGCTCCTCCTGTGTTGTTTGTTGCGATCACGTGATATTACGTATGTCCATCAGCTGTTCTAATCAGCTCCAGCTGGTCCTTATTCTGTTGCGCCTATATACAAGCGCCAATGCTTTACTTGGTTGTCAGTACGTTATTGTTTGTTCATGGTCTGTCTGTGTTTTACACCCTGCTACCACACTTTTCATTGTTATTTTGTTTGAACTCCTGCACCCTTTTGATTTATGGCCTTTGGACATTAAACACTTGCATTTGGATTCACCTTGTTGTTTCTATTTCTTTATACATCATGACAGATTGCATTAAAGGGCTTATAATAACACATCATTTCAATCCCAAAAGTTAAGCAAATTGAGAAACATAAAATATGCGTACAAAAGCTTAAAAATAATAATATTAATAATAATTGGAATAAAAATGTAATACAAGCTTCATGTCTGCAAATGCAACTTATCATTTTCTATGATACCTACAAGTCCAGTGTGTTCATGTACATTTTAACCCAGAAACTAATTAAAACCTCAAAACTCAGCAACAGCCCAGACACTGTAACTAGACGTGTGGGCTCAAATAACGGGTCCAGATTTGAATGACCACTGAGCTTGCACAGTACTTATACAGATTAAAAACCTCTATATTCCCTCGTTATCCCAATCATCTCTTTAAGATCAGATTTAATTTGACCCCAGGACTAAAAGATCACTCACGTCAACGTTTGAGATCAAAGACTGTCTGAATGCTGTAGTGATTGGTACATAATTCGGCCCCGGGCCCTCACAGATTAATGTGGCACATTTTCTATATGACACCAAATCATCCATTACTAGCTGGTTATGAGACACAAAGTGATAAGGGCAAGATGAAATCATCAATATATACAGACGGGGGCTATTACAGAGTCCATTAGCACCTGCACACACTTAGTTGGACTGGATTGTATTCAGCTCTCCCAAGACAAAGAATTACACGTACCAAAGACCAAACATCTAGATAACCATTTCATGCCCTCGAAAAAACACACCATTAACAGATGAAAATGCTAAAAATACACTTAGCTCCCAGGAAAGATGGACTAAATTGCAATGAGTATGATTGCTAGGCTGAAGTGTCCTCTGGAGTGCTTTAAAAATGGCATTGGGAAAAAATAAAGCATATGTGAGTAAAGCCGAGGGCTCTCTGAGTGCTGAAGACTCGCGAGAGAAGCAGCAGGGCTTTCTGAAGAGATATGACTCAGACTAAAGCAGCTGATGAATCTTCATAGTGAGCAGGTGTAAATAAAACTCAACCGATTTCAAAGCACCACCAGGGTCTGTACAGCATAGAGATCTTAAAATAAAGTCAACAGGACACAGTTTGCAAGCTATCGCACTTCTACCATTTGGATGTCAGGTGTTTTAAGTGGAGGGCCTGAAAAGTATAAAAGGGTCTTGTTGTTTAACACATTTTGAATTAACCTCTTAAGGCCCAAGGTGTTTTTTTTTCTAAATGCATTTTTATTTCTCTTTGCTATTTTGGATTATTGGCAGCTAATCAGAATAAAACCTAAGTATCATCTTTTGATATGATGTACTTTTAGAGAAAAGTGATGCCCATATATGTGGACTCGTGGTCTGAATTAACATAAAACAATTTCCTGACTGTTTTTTAATGCATATAAAACATAGTTTTTTTTTTTACTTGCTTTGACTATTAGAGAGTAAAAACAGCATTTTTTCCCCATTTTGGGCAGTTAAAAATAGTGTTTGGGACATTTCATATGCTGCAAAACTGCGGGATGACACTGTATGTTTTTACAAAATGTAAAACATTCAAATTATTTTAAATAGCCACTTAAGAGCTAAAAAGTGCTGTCCATGTATGTGGACACTCAAGCCCTAGGAGGCTAAATAGAAAATTCTGTCAATAATTAAATCACCCTCATGTGGTTCCAACCATTCAAGACCTTTGTTAGTTTTCGGAGCACGCATTAAGATATTATTCTATGAAATTTCAGATCCTCCAGAGACAGTAATAGTCTTGGCTCAGTATAGAAAAGAATTAAAACACCATAAAAACGGTTCACCGTGTTTCAAATTAACTATCATTAAGGTATGAGAAAATTGTGGAGGGTAACGGCTTGATAATATTTTGTTTGACCCAATAAAGGCATACGTCTGTTTTGATGATGTTTTTTGGGACCTTCCTGGACCATTGCTGTCTATAGAGGGTCACAGAGCTCTCGGATTTCATCTAAAATATCAGGGGTTTAGAACGAAAGAGTTTAATTCATTATAGTTTATTTAGTTTATTATAGTTTATATAGTTTAATTTATAGCATAATTTTGCTTTTTGTGTGAACAATGAATAAAAAAAAATATTCTGTTAATACTTAAATCACCCTCATGTCATTCCTAAACCCAGAGACCTTCATTAGTCTTTGGAAACACATATTAAGATATTTCTCTGTGAACTCTGGGAGATCTTCTATAGACAACAATGATCTTGCCTCATTCAGAGTTCAGAAAGGTACTAAAATGGCTATCAAACAGTCCACAGTGGTTCAATCTAATTATTACTAAGGTACATGGGTGTCGCTAGGCCTATTTTAGGGCGGCTGTAGCCCCTCAGTGCTCACCTCATAATCACAGCTGTTTCCTCCAGCGACTAACTCTTAACGAACATTTAACTATTATAACCTACCATTACAAAACACATAACAGTGCATGTGGCATTATCTATAGCACAGTCATGCACAGAAAGGATTAAACACAGACAAACACTTAGTGAATGTACTCAACTGTCAGTGTCACTGACAGAGATAGAAACATCATCTGTTGTCTTGTTAAAAAATATTTCCCATTTTAATATTATGATTCAGGTCATGAAATATGTGAATTAGTTAATATATATAAATATACATATATTCAGACATATGTTTTGTTTTATATATGTTACATATGTTAAAACATATAAATATATGTATGCCTTTTAATTAGAAAAGTTTTATTTATTTATTTTTATTTTTTTCTCATAAGAAGCTGAGCCCTCCTATAATGACAATCCTAAAACCGCCCCTGCTAAGGTATTAGAAAACTTTTGTGCACACATAAAACAAAAATAATGACTTTATTCAATAGTTTCTTCTCCTCAGTGTCAGTGTAGGGCGCATGTTCATGAGCTCAGTGCACTGATGCCAGATGCCCACGTGCGACTTCATTTGTTTGAAACAAAGGTGAGGCTTTTTATGTGTACAAATATGTATTCTTGTATCTGGATATCTCGGATTTCATCCAAACTTAATCTTAATTTGTGTTCCAAATACAAATGAAGGTCTCAGATGTTTAGAATGACATGAAGGTGAGTGATCAATCACATCATTTTCCTTTTTGGGTGAACTATACTTTTTTAAGCTGCAGTCACACAGGGAAATGGCAGACAAACCTAAAGCAACTGTGTGATGCCATTAAGTCAATATGGACAAAAATCTCAAAGGAATTTTTTCTGCTCTTTCTTAAATCAGACACAATGAAATAAAGTAATCCTGAAGGCCCAACCTGCTGCTTGCAAGGTGTACCTAATAAAGTTGCCAGCGAGGATATAGTGCAACACTACTGACAATAAACCCTTTGTGTCCTTGAAATTCCTTTAATGTGACTGCAAATTTAGACGGGGTCTTCTGATCGACACTGTAAATCAACCAATCAGTTCTTTTATATGTTAGGAAGTGGGTTTAAGTTTGAAATCCGATTTAACTTGAAGAACAAAGTAGATTATACAGTTGCAAGTAACAAGCTCTGAATATCTCTCAAGATTCAATGCCTTGAACCACACACACAAAAAACTGCAAATCAAATGACTAGATCTTCCACTGAAGCATGCCTGGTGCCGTATCGGTAAAGTTACCGTACCGTAACTTTTTCTCCCAGCAGACTGATAAAGACATGCGCTACTTTTTAGATACAAACAGTCAAATAGGAGCCAGCAGTTTTAGAAAGCCTCTTGTTATTTTTGTATGAAATATACATCACAGTCAGTGAACCGTCTGGGGGTGTGACGCCTGAAGTTGAGGCTAATTAATTTTTTTCTGAGAGCTGGATTGTATGATAACGTATGAAATTCCAAATGTAGGTTTGGGATAAGACTACATCATTACATGGCTATATAACTAGCAGTCATAGCACTATCCCAGTCGCAATTCTTCCATCATCCTTCCATCTGCCATCTGTCGTTTTTTTAATTCCTATTATAAAATCCTATTATTATAGAATGCTGCATGAGGAAACTGTGATCATTCTTACCTCCTCGTTCTCAATTTTGAGCGTGGCCAATCGGGACTGCAGCTGGTGGAAACGCATCAGAAGTTCGGTCTGCACGGGCTGCTGGGCACTAACCTGGCACACCTGAGATGCATAATAAACAAAATGTGCAGGAGTTTATTATCCTACAGGTCTTTTTTAGATCTTTTAGTCTAAATATTTCGATGTACAGTACATATTTTAGTCAAATAAGAATATTTTCAGATAGTACTAAACAGTGACCTAGACATTTAGTAAATTGTAGGTTGTTGTCTAAATTTGATCTCCACTGTATGTACAGATAAAATAGCATAATTTAGTATAAACTAGCATAATAATTATTAGCCCCCCTTTGATTTATTTTTAATATTTCACAAATGACGTTTAACAGGAATTGATAAGCAAGGAATGTTTTACAGTACTGTATGTCTGATAACATTTTTTCTTCTGGAGAAAGTCTTATTTGTTTTATTTCGGCTAGAAAACTTTTTATTTAAAAAAAATCTTTTTCTTATTATTTTCAATAGTCTACAGAACAAACCATTCATATATATATATATATACATATAAAATAT